>CABFWO010001973.1:0-47748 GCA_902155825.1 Timema genevievae | reverse complement strand
GTTCAGATAAAGGCAACATAAGAGTTAACTACGAGACAATACAACAAGATATACTTCCAGTTCAGATAAAGGCAACATAAGAGTTAACTACGAGACAATACAACAAGATATACTTCCAGTTCAGATAAAGGCAACATAAGAGTTAACCACGAGACAATACAACAAGATATACTTCCAGTTCAGATAAAGGCAACATAAGAGTTAACTACGAGACAATACAACAAGATATACTTCCCGTTCAGATAAAGGCAACATAATAGTAGAGTGTTAGTACCGGTTATTACTCAAAGTACTCTTCAAGTACAAAACGGATGGTACAAGTCATCGTTCAGTACTCTTCAAGTACTAAGTTGTTGATACAGGTAATTGCCCAAAGTACTTTTCTAGTATAGTTGTTAGTACAGGTAATCGCTCTAAGAGTTCTTCTAGTACAAAGTTCATGGTACAAGTCATCGCTCAAAGTATTTTTCTAGTACATAGGTGTTGGTTTCCTATGTTGTTTTCCACTCTCCTTCCATGCAAATCTGGGCATTCTTCCTTTAAATAAAACCTTCCACATCCTTAACACCGTAGCTTAAAAATTAGTCCGTGTTTGTAAAATCCGGACGGGCAGGAAAGCTCGGTGAGATATATATATATATCATCTTTAGCTCACATGGTCAGTGATTGACGGAGGTCGTTTCTTCTGACTACTGTCAGAGAAGGCTCAACTTGTCCTCGGAGGGTAGAGGTGGAATGACGCGACGCCATATCGACGCCTTGATGGCGCCACAAGTGTCAAGTGGCAGCAGATTTATTGGCTTCTGTCTTTAGAACAGACTCCTGATGGTCAACAAACGACGGGCCGCGGTTCTAAGACTCGAGACACAATTTATTGGAGGGAGAGATTTAAAAAGGTAGTTTCAAAAAAAAAAAAAAATTAATCATTCATCCGTTTATGTGAAAAAAAGGACCGATAATAATTCTCATTTCTCATGATTTAATAGTGATACAGGCTAGCTCTAGGCCAACACAATAGCCCATCTGTTTGACTGAACAATGTTATCGCCTTCCCACACACAGTATACAAATAAGTCTCAATTTATAGATCCGAATGTTCTCATATGTGCAGGAAGTTTAGATTTTTTGCCGTCAAGATACTTCCGAGGTAACGAATTTAAGCCCGCCGTTTATTGCAGTGGAGCGGGGCGAGACGGATTGCTCGGTACCACCAACTGAGCGGGACGGGTTTCTCGGTACCACCAACTGAGCGGGACGGGTTTCTCGGTACCACCAACTGAGCGGGACGGGTTTCTCGGTACCATCAACTGAGCGGGACGGGTTTCTCGGTACCATCAACTGAGCGGGACGGGTTTTTCGGTACCATCAACTGAGCGGGACGGGTTTTTCGGTACCATCAACTGAGCGGGACGGGTTTTTCGGTACCATCAACTGAGCGGGACGGGTTTTTCGGTACCATCAACTGAGCGGGACGGGTTTTTCGGTACCATCAACTGAGCGGAACGGGTTTTTCGGTACCATCAACTGAGCGGAATGGGTTTCTCGGTACCATCAACTGAGCGGGACGGGTTTTTCGGTACCATCAACTGAGCGGGACGGGTTTTTCGGTACCACCAACTGAGCGGGACGGGTTTTTCGGTACCATCAACTGAGTGGAACGGGTTTCTCGGTACCATCAACTGAGCGGGACGGGTTTTTCGGTACCATCAACTGAGTGGAACGGGTTTCTCGGTACCATCAACTGAGCGGGACGGGTTTTTCGGTACCATCAACTGAGCGGAATGGGTTTCTCGGTACCATCAACTGAGCGGAATGGGTTTCTCGGTACCATCAATTGAGCGGGACGGGTTTTTCAGTACCATCAACTGAGCGGGACGGGTTTTTCAGTACCATCAACTGAGCGGAACGGGTTTTTCAGTACCATCAACTGAGCGGAATGGGTTTCTCGGTACCATCAACTGAGCGGGACGGGTTTCTGGGTACCATCAACTGAACGGGACGGGTTTTTCAGTACCATCAACTGAGCGGAATTGGTTTCTCGGTACCATCAACTGAGCGGGACGGGTTTTTCAGTACCATCAACTGAGCGGAATGGGTTTCTCGGTACCATCAACTGAGCGGGACGGGTTTTTTAGCACCACCAACTGAGCGAGACGGGTTTTTCGGTACCACCAATTGAGCGGGATGGGTTTTTCGATACCATTAACTTAGCGAGACGGGTTTTTCGGTACCACCAATTGAGCGGGACGGGTTTTTCGATACCATTAACTGAGCGGGACGGGTTTTTCGGTACCATTAACTGAGCAGGACGGGTTTTTCGGTATCATTAACTGAGCGGGACGGGTTTTTCGGTACCATTAACTGAGTGGAACGGGTTTTTCGATACCATTAACTGAGCGGGACAAGTTTTTCGGTACCATCAACTGAGTGGAACGGGTTTCTCGGTACCATCAATTGAGCGGGACGGGTTTTTCGATACCACCAACTGAGCGGGAAGAGGGAATGACCACCAAAGCGAAGCGGGAGAAGTGAACTTAAGGATTTCGTAAACTTATCAATATCAAGGGGATGAAAGCGAGTTAATGACAGGTCTAAAACTTTTTTTTATTGCTCTATCTTATTGAACAAGCCTTTCTCCCATGTTTTGGCGAATATTTTAATTTTAGGACGTCCTTTTTATTCAAGGTCACATCCATGGCCACTTTATGTCCAAAAATCTAATCATATTTAAAACTACAGTAGAATCTCACTAATCCTGCCCATATTAAATCGGACTTCACTTAAAAAACGCCGACGAAAAGGCTGAGCTGCCGAAGCGCGACTGTAAACTACATATTATTAATTCCTTTCCTACGGATTGTTTGCCATTTGTATTGTGTAAGATGCGGTTTGTTTTGGTAGAGACTTTTGTAATCTTTATTTTAAAGTTTTCATTAATCCGGACAACTTCGAGCCCAAATTAGTCCGGATTAATGAGGTTCTGCTTTAGAGTAGAAAATATTAGAGATTATTGGAGCAAAACAACGGTAAAAACAATTACTATAATCCACCCTCGCTAATATAAGTGAACACTTGCCATTTACGTAATTTTTATCAATATCACAGCTAGAGCCCTTTGCGGCTTACCAACATTTCGTAGCCCTCCCGCCCCCTCACAGCTTCAATCCGTATCCGCGAACTTCGCTTAGTATCCACATTCACGGATATTGTTATATTTCATGATATAACCACATCACCAGTAATTTATAATTGAATGATTTAGAACCAAATCACACAATTGTAACAGTTACATTGTATTATAAATAAAAATTATCACACAATTTTAATAGTTACATTGTATCAAAAATAAAAATTATCAACAAAATAATAATATTAGAACCACGTCTTACTACCCGTCCGGGTTATGCGCTTAAGCACTAATTACTCTAATGGGTTAGGAAATGGGAAGGTTGAATTCAGAGGAAGTGAATCTACATTTGTGTGGAGGGAGAGTGGAAAACCATTTAGGAAAAACCACCCCTAGTTCACCCGACCGAGATTCGAACCTTGGTCTCCCCGTCCTAGGCAGTCTGGTTCAACACGAAAAAGCGCGTTAGCGAACTAAGCCACCGAGGCGGGTTATTATCCAACAAAAAAGTAAGCTCCGATAATATTCCCCTAATACTCGTTTTCCCTCGTGAATTATTTCAACAAAGCACTACTAAGAACCTTACCCTATATTATCATATTTTATTTGTAAACTGTAATGGCATATTTCCAACGCTGTTATATGATGCGCCTGCACTCTTATCTAGATAACGAGGTCTAGACAATGTGTGATAATCGCAAAAATAACTTATTTTAAAAGTTAATGTTGATAATATAACACACCTAAGCAAGCCCAACCTTTTCCTGTCTGCCCGAGGGAGTATTAAAATTAAAGTAACTTAAAGGTATGGCTACACGGAGCCCAACCGCACCGCATTTTCTAACCATTTTTATAATTCTTTATAGACTGAGTTCTATTACAAAATAAGTTTGTATTTTTATTTTAACTTGCATATGTTTTCACCTATTTTCATAAAATTAAGTTAGCTATTAGTTACGAATAATAAAGTTCTAAGTTAGCTAATAATTAAGAAGAATGTATGTTGTTCAACAAGTTGTATATAATATTGTTTATCTTGTACGTAATGTTGGAAACAATGACTACAGTGTCACACGTGACACGGCTGTGAAAGAAATGCCTAGTTTTACCATGAAAACAAAGTTCGGAGGCTCCCGAACATTTATTTCCGGTGGTAGGTGGCTACACGGTCCGCACCGCACAGCAAAAGTGCGGAGCAATGCTCTCTTGACGATTCGTCCGCGCCGGTGCGGTACGGTCTCGTGTAGCCACTTGCATTTAAAAACATGAATAGCATTCCACCGGAAAAATGCTGTGCGGTGCGGTTCCGTGTAGCCGGTCTTTAAGTTGGCCCACCACATTGCTTATTTCAAATGTTCTCTATTTATCCTCATACTGTACATACTCAAACATTAAAATTGGGCATATTTTCACGGAGGATTTAATGTATATGGCCAACTTGAATACGCCCTATCGTGTAACATGCAGAGACATGTGTTTCCCATACAGTGAAAAAATTAACTTAAGCAAAATTTTGTCTATGCGCAACCAAGCAGAGGTATTGATTGTTTAGAGCAGTTCATGACTCGCGGGCCATTTTACATAATGTATCACGCATCGTGGACCAATTCACATAATGTAACACGCATTGTGGACGAATTCTCAAAATGTAACAATCATTGTGGGCCAATTTGCATAATGTAACAATCATTGTGGACCAATTTGCATAATGTAACAAGCATTGTGGGGCAATTAGCATAATGTTACAAGCAATGTAGGCCAATTAGCATAATCTTGCAAGCATTGTGGGCCAATTAGCATAATGTTACAAGCATTGTGGGCCAATTAGCATAATGTTACAAGCATTGTGGGTTAATTAGCATAATGTTACAAGCATTGTGCGCCAATTCGCATAATGTTACAAGCATTATGGGTCAATTCGCATAATGTAACAAGCATTGTGAGCCAATTCGCATAATGTAACAAGCATTGTGGGCCAATTCTCACAATGTAACAAGCATTGTGGGCTAATTAGCATAATGTTACAAGCATTGTGGGTCGAATCGCATAATGTTACAAGCATTGTGGGCCAATTCGCATAATGTTACAAGCATTGTGGGTCAATTCGCATAATGTTACAAGCATTGTGGGTCGAATCGCATAATGTTACAAGCATTGTGGGTCAAATAGCATAATGTTACAAGCATTGTGGGCCAATTCGCATAATGTTACAAGCATTGGGGCCAATTCGCATAATGTTACAAGCATTATGGGTCAATTTGCATAATGTTACAAGCATTGTGGGTCGAATCGCATAATGTTACAAGCATTGTGGGCCAATTCGCATAATGTTACAAGCATTATGGGTCAATTCGCATAATGTTACAAGCATTATGGGTCAATTCGCATAATGTAACAAGCATTGTGGGCCAATTCGCACAATGTAACAAGCATTGTGGGGCAATCAGCATAATTTAACAAGCATTGTAGGCCAATTAGCATAATGTTACAAGCATTGTGAGCCAATTCGTATAATGTTACAAGCATTGTGGGCCAATTAGCATAATGTTACAAGCATTGTGGGCCAATTCGCATAATGTTACAAGCATTATGGGTCAATTCGCATAATGTTACAAGCATTGTGGGTCGAATCGCATAATGTTACAAGCATTGTGGGCCAATCAGCATAATTTAACAAGCATTGTAGGCCAATTAGCATAATGTTACAAGCATTATGGGTCAATTCGCATAATGTAACAATCATTGTGGGCCAATTCGCACAATGTAACAAGCATTGTGGGCCAATCAGCATAATTTAACAAGCATTGTAGGCCAATTAGCATAATGTTACAAGCATTGTAGGCCAATTAGCATAATGTTACAAGCATTGTAGGCCAATTAGCATAATGTTACAAGCATTAAGGGCGAATTGCATAATGTAACAAACATAGCAGGCCAAAAAGCAAAATACAAAAGTAATGATGATGTTAATAAACAAGTAGGCCTGACACAATGATTTTAAATACTAAGAACCGCTATACAAATACCATATAGGACTAGTATTGTAACTATACTAATATAACTAATGATATGACTGAGCCTGTGATGATGCCAAAAGTTTTTTGATAATGTAGATTGGGATTACTATTTATATATTAATATTGGAATTTTATATTATGTTCCTATCTAAAAGCTCGAGCTCGGCTGGCCGAATAAAACGGTCGCGGACCGGGGGTTGGGACACCCTGTACAGTTTTTATACTGTATATACAGGATGTTCCCGGGTTAAACGGCTAAACTTTGGGAAGCGGTGGAGGATCAAAAAACTTACTCAAAATTTATTTTGGGGATTTGCTAATTTTAGCTTTATTTTCGTGCAAACAGCAAAAAACTAAATTAAAACAAAATAGGTAGGTATTAAATAACATATTTTATTTATTTTGTTCAAATTGGCGGCCTTCAGCCCTGAGTCAAGCATTGCACCTATCAATGACACCCCAAGTGGCTGACCTACAGTACGCGACTGTTGTTTCTTCACATACTTGCGTTATCCTTTGTCGTAATGATTGAAGGTCATTAACAGTCACTTCATACACTTTTTGCCTTAGCGCTTCACATACAAAAATCAGGTGAACGTAGAGGTCAAGCCACAGGTCAAGCCGCAGGTCAAGCACGACCGATCGATCCATCTTGCAGGAAAATTAATATTAAGCCATTGACGAGAACCTCTGCAGAAAAACGTGTTTTTTTAGTTTTTTGCTGTTCAGGCGAAAAGGAAGCTAAAACGAACAAATCTCCTAAATACATTCTGAGTTAGTTTTTTGACCCACTCCCAATTCTAAAAGTTTAGCCGTTTAAGGCCCGATGACATGATGTTAGTATAATAATGCAAGTTTACTAATATTAGTATCACTTCTAAAAACATAGCTGAAAAAAAGTGGTACTAACTGGTCTCACTCTATTGGAGCCATTTTTTTTATCACTGTGTCTCATTTCTCTTTCGGGTTATTTATACGTATATACTAATTACGCTTATGTGTTAGGAACTAAGAAGGGTGAATTTAGAATAAGAATGGGCGGCCAAATAAATTACAATTTTTTAGTAAACACAATTTATCATAATTAGTTGCCTATTTAAAAAAATTGTTTTATATAGACAACAACAAAAAAGTTAGTGATTAGTATGTCTCCTATTTCTTAATTCCTTAATACATTAAAATATATTTCAGTTGATCCCAAATAATTATTATATTATTTTGCTTGATTTGTTAACTCACTTAGCATACAGTCATGGTAAATAAAATTAAACTCAAATAAGATTAATAAATCCCAATACAACCAAGCTCAGTTGGGCATTTTTTTTAAAAATAAGCCTAACCCAGGTTTTTTCAACCCTGTTTTAAATGTTGGTATACTAATAACAACATATCCTGTTAAATGCTAGCTAGGCCTAAAATATTATTTAAAAATAATAATTAATTAATTTGTAGATTGGTTGAGATATAAACTATCTGGTTTGCTATGAGACAATAGTATTATGTTGTGTATATACTCAGGTTGCCAAAGCATTACTACAGAGTGTATGAAGTGTATGGGCTGAAAATTATTAATTAAAACTTATAAAGATTGGTTAGAGTGTAAACTACGGAGATTGGAAAGCGCACCGGTAATTTCGCGTGAAAACCGCCGGCCATTCATACCTTACTTGCCGATAACACGAATATTATGTTGCCGAAACTAATCACGGTACTACAATGTTGTATTATATGTTGTGATTGTATGTAAAAAAAATTACACGTGCCACGTTGATTGGTAGGAAATGATGGTTTGATAAAACTATTTATAACATTTATTTACCGATATTAAATAATATTTTTCAAAAGGCACACTTGCAATATTTACTTAACATCTTATTTTAGACACTTTTTGAGAATATGTAAGCCTGATATCACTTTACAATATCCTCTAGTGCAATATCCCTCGCAATCCTATCTTTATAAATCCGGTGCTTAAATTCCACAAAAATAATTCTTTTCATAACATTCCACAGATAAATGTCCCCCGCACGGCCCATTTTTTAGTTGCCGCCATTTTGAATTGTCTAAATGCATTAATAAAATTGAAAGATGACCAGCTATTTCACCTGCAAGTGGACTTGTTTGTTAGTAGCATGCTTGTCTGTTTACACGGTGCAAGCTGTGCTCGCGCAGCCAAATTAATGTACTTGCATTAGTCAACTATTACCGTGTTAACGGGCCTTTAACCCGGGAACACCCTGTGTGTGTGTGTGTGTGTGTGTGTGTGTGTGTGAGTGAGATAACTCCATTTCTGGTTATTGAAATTATGAGAAAACGACCGAACCGGTAATGACAAACGACCACTCATTTTAATGTTGTTTGAACAGACCTAATATTGAGAAAAATCTGTAAGATAGCGTTTGTGTCGCTGAGGAAAAGGTGAAAGTGTATGCAAACGTTCCGTTCCATTGAGAGCTAAAAAGTCTATCTTCTTCAGCGGTGGAGTGACTGTAAAGTCTTGGGATGAAGTTTTGCGGGTTGGTAAGGAGGGTGGAGGGGGCAGGTTAGCAGGTAGACAGTCCTCTCTGGCTATTATGAATTAAAACTAAGTCACTAAGCTCATTTAGTTTATTTTAACGATGAATTGTGGTCAGAGTTCAAATCCCGAATGGGTAAACAAAAGGTGCATCTTTCTAAATAGTTTCCCTTTGTCCCTCCACAAAAATGTTGGTACATTTACTCTGGTTTAGATATTGCTCATCATTAACACACTAGTGTAATTAATAAAAATATAAATATTAGTGAAACTAAGTGTGCTATATACAGATATGCCGAACTAATAGAGTGGAGGAGAAGGGGGGGAGGGGCAGATGTTGTATTTAAAGCATTATCTCTAAATGATGTCGGATATGAGTTTTTGTTAGTTACGGTTATAGACTCATCTACATATTATTTAAATTAAAAAATGACATCTGGACACGCGAATTGAACTTGGGACTCACAAACTATGTTTTGATAGTTGTTATAAAATTAATTCGTTACGTCTGAGCAATGGGGAGAAAATACAGTAGAAAAAAATTGACGAGAAAGGACATAAACAAGAGTGATTGAAAATGTAGGCCTGTATGTGTGCTATGATTGTGGAGGTTGAATATTGATGTAGACATTCTGTGCACAAATGCACATATTGTTAGTGTCCATCTGGACATGCCTGTAACCTGAACCTAGCTAATACAGTAATGGCTCACAAATTATGTTACATGATGCCATTGTAGGTTGTCGGTGCTATTTTTTTTATAACTTTATTTAGCACCGTGTGTCTTACTACCTGTTCAGGTTATAAGCCTTTGTACTAATTACTCTAACCTTAAATCTAGGACAGAAACAAAATCCATCCCCCTGCCGTCAATTGATCACTGTGAAAGGGTAAACCCACATTCCAACAATGATAAATTTCTCGACCATGCCAGGGATCAAGCCCGGGACCCTTAGCTCCATAGGTGGACGCATTACCTACGGAGCTAAGCTTCATAATTTTCTAGCATGATAATATTTTTTTCTAAGTTATATCCACAAACAAATTTATATATTTTTTGTACAAAAGGGCTAATTTGGTTTTTTAATGTGGGGAGGGTGCACAGCATAGACTTTCTCGCTACTGTAAATAAAAAAGAGATATTTACTTAAAACTTCTAAGATATTTGAAACGAGATAATATACTCCATTCACGGTAGGAATTACTCTCTGAAAGGTCTTTTTTCCTACCAATATCCTACTATATAATAGATTTCTGGTACGGAAAAAGGCCTTTCAGAAAACAATTCCTACGGTGAACAAACTTTAGACATTGTTGTACATTCTACCGAAGAGCATAAACAAAATAATATAGACTGTTATAGAAAAGAGGAACATCACACTCACAGAGCATTATAGCAATTTCCAAATTTAAAGACCTCAGTAATATATACATTAGGGCGGAGCGTAAAAACTTTTTTTTTTCGAAATTATGTTCCCGCTAGTGCGGAAAAGTTGTGGATATGTTTCAGAAACATGTGTAGAAAATTTCAGATTAATCAATAAAAATCTTCCGGTTCCACTTTGGGGTCTAAATATGCGAAATTAGCCGAAAATGATGTAAATTTTCACAGTTCAGTGACTTTTTTTATTTAAAGATTTTTTTTCCCGCTAGCGCGGAAAATTCGGAAGAATATATTGGAAACCCAAGTACAAAGTTTTAGAGCAATCAATAAATATCGTCCAGTTCCATTTTGAGGTAGAAATATACGAAATTAGGCAAAAATATAGGAAAATTAGGGGTCAAAATTTAGGGAGAAATGAAAAACTTTAGCGTTAACATTTATTTATGGAAGCTTTAGACATTTATTTTACTAAAATTAGATATTCGTAAATAATAGTTATAGCACTAAACAAAAAATCTTACTACCCACGCAAAACACAAACTTTGTAGAAATAAGTGTGTTTCGAGTTCCAGAATAAAAGTTGCAAATGTGCATCAAGCACATTTCATTCACTGGTTTCCATATTTTTCACTCTATATTGGTTTTTTGTTTCAAACGATGGCATGACACGCCTTGACTCCATTCTGGATCTGATGTATCCATCACGCTTGGTCTCTCCGATGACAGCAAGGGAAGCTTCTGTTGTCAGTTTTACTCCTCTTTCAACACATTGAGTGTGGCACGGGTAGTTAATGTTTCCCAATGCCAACACTGGACATTCGCCAGACTTTATCAGTTGCACTATGTCTTCGTTCGACAAGTGAGTGGTAATCGGAGGTTCCGTTAGTTGGCAATTCTGCCAGTCTATGAGATCAATGTAAGATTTAGCTTTAAAGTTAAGTTCAGGAATTTGGAACACACGAACTCCTGGTCCCGTTTCTTTCCTTGCTTTCAAAATCCTGCGGAGGGCAAGTTCTCGCACATTCTGGTCTGGGTCAACAAGCATTGCAAGGATTATTGCTTCAGGATGACCAAAGTAGCCATTTCTTTGGATGACGCGATCCACAACTAGCTTCAGATTGTCTGTAAGATAACGTGAAGCTTGAATTGTTTTCCAAAGATTTCGTGGTCCATCTGTACAATTGGGATGCGATTTGATTCTGAACCACGCAGGTGCGTAAACCTTCATTATAAACTCAGCCAAAGCTTGTAGTTCTTTGGAGGGATCCTGTGTACCAATATAAACACGCAAGATTCGATTAGCAGTTGTCAACCAGCGGGCATGGGAAAGATTTCCAGGATTTTTGTGTGACAAATTCTTAGGACACACACCATTTGTCACTGCAGTGCAGATATCCCTCAAATATCTCTGGTCTGTGCTCATATCAGTTTTTTCTTCAGAAGGAACTGCGGTCTCAATTTTCTTAAAGTCCACAACAGGTAAAAGTTCACAATTCTGAAGCTGTTTTCCAATTGGACCACAATACGTTTTAGGGCCAGTTGTATCGCCATCCAAGTGCTGCATTTGATGCCTGAGCAGTAGCTCATTTCCATGAAGCTGGCACACGAACCAATGTAAGGATTTCTTACAAAATAGTTCTATACGGCGGAAAACACCACCCTTATTTCCCGTGTTTACTGGGGTCCCATCACCTCCTAATGCTAACAGTGTAGTGAAATCAATATGACGTTCTTTGCAAAATGTCGTTATACTTTCAGTAATGTCTTTAGCAGAAGAGGTTATTGGTGACACGTGCCCTACATATTTGCAGCCAGGTTCTTCTATTAGTGTCACGTGTTCTTCAAGCACTCTTTTCTGATGCAGCGTCCCCTCAATGTTCTTCTGAGTTAAAGTTTGATCTTTTCGACCGTCAAAATACAGTCCTTTCAAGTTATTGGTGCCAAATAAATTGAAATCTTGGGCTTGGCGTTCCATGCGATATTTCTTTCTTTCCCTTCTTATCCTATGCCTGTCTATAACATGGGACATGTCGTCATGTGTCACAACTCCTAAGTCTTCAAGAAGTGCACTTGCTACTGTTGCCGCAGCTCTGTCGGACACTCCCATTCTGTCGCACGCACTAGCTAGGGCTGGAAGGCGGGTTGTTCGTGATATACTTTTACCACTTACATTCGATTGCGATGAGGTTGAAGGTATATAAGTAAGATCCTGACACTGTTGCTCACCAACAAGATCAGAAGAATGAGATAACTTCAAATCTTCACATGAAAAAGCTGTGGTTGCGTTTTCACTTGTCTTCTGTTTTATGAACCTTTCCTGTTCCTTTTCAAACCTATACGTTCGTTTCCTAAGTTTCTGTGTTGTCGCAATATCAACTGGGCCTATCACCATTTTCCTTGAAGTCCTCTGATCCTCAAGAAACAGTCTTTCTAAGTCTGGAACTTTCCTTTCACGTGGGCATTTACATCTGTTGAGAGATGCACACTTGCAAGAACAAATATCAAACAAACGCTGTTTTGATTCAGATTGGAAAATTAGTAATTTGGACTTAATCTTTTCCGTCTGTTTCTTAGCGAGAAATCTCTTCATGCTCTTGTATTTATCATTAAATGATCTAATCATTTTGATTATTCTTTCCCTAGAAACTGTTGGAATTGAGGCAGCCTGCCAAATTGTTTCAACCTTTTCAGCCACATAAACCACTATCGCCCCTACAGGTGGGTCAGATTTTGTATTCTTTTTCAATTCATTTCTCACCAACAAAAAGTACTTCATAATATCTTCGTATGTTGGTAGAACGCGAGTACTTAATTCTGCTGGATACCCAAAAACGGGACAAAAAACATCACCTCTACTGTGCCTTTTTATCTTCAGCTTCTTCACATTTTCTGACGATTGCGACATTTCTCCGTTATATCTTTTAAGTACACTACTAGTTCAACACAATATTAAAAATCCGATAACACTTTCACATGTACTATTTTGCAATAAAATTTAGACATTACAAATGAATACCTGTATTACAAACGTGCCACGAGCAGAACATTCGACCAACGATCAAACTACAATGATCGAACATGAGAAAACTGAACTTAATGGGGAAATTCCCCGCAGATGGCCTTGATTTCGCTTGTGCAATCTTTTTAGTGGAGGGTAGTGCCATCTATTGTCTCTAGCGTGGGCGTTGATCAACGTCTATGGCTGCCCGAACGTTCCCTGGCATTCATTGCAATAATTTACTATAATGCCATCTATCAATGAACCATTCAACTTTAAGCAAGTCTGAATATTTTATATCTAAGCTGATAGATAGTGCTAACAGTGCAATGCAATACAAAGAACTTAGACTGAAGTATATAATGGTTAGAATAAATGAATTGAATATCGAAAACATTTGGCGCGTAACCATGGCTGCCGGGCCAATGCAGGTTGCTATGATAAACGCGCGCCAGTGAATGTGTTAAGACGCAAAAGTCTAACCGGAAGATATTTATTGATTACTCCAAAATTTTGCACTTATGTTTCTTAAATATTCTTTCAACTTTTCCGCGCTAGTGGGAAGAAAAAATCTGGAATTAAAAAAGTCATGAAAATTTGAAAATTTACATAATTTTCGACTAATTTCGTATATTTAGAACCCAAAGTGTAACCGGAAGATATTCATTGATTAATCTGAAATTTTCTACACATGTTTCTGAAACATATCCACAACTTTTCCGCACTAGCGGGAAAATAATTTCGAAAAAAAAGTTTTTACGCTCCACCCTAAATACATACATAAGTATATATATATATACACATATATTTCGGAAACTATTGGTGTTATAAAATATATTTCAAATAATGATTTTTATATTTAATATGCCTTTGATTTTGAAATGATAAGTTATTTCGTATCTCAAAGAGGTGCGGATATACGATAAACATTGGAAGTTTCCTTAAGTGTAAATTTCCCTCGAAGTTATTTTCATGAGGAAATGATAACTTCCATTTTGTTTTAATATTAAACGATACATATATACGAATTTTTATCGAGTCGAGTTTGATATAATCTATTTTTTCTGTTTCCATATATTAATATATTAACATACAAATTTCATCTCATGGCCAATGTGACTAAAAAGTCATTTATCTTTATTTATTTAACATATGCACAATTGTACAAACATACTAACGTAACTTAAATATAGGCTTTCATCTCACGCTGTATTCTTTGTTCAAAGCCATTCTTAAAATCATTTCTAATTTTTTTAGCTAAATAGTTAATAAGTGTTTTACAGCGTGTTGGACTATTCATTTATTTAAAATATATTTAGTTATTTCTAAGTTAAATATGATATTAACTTTAAAATTGAAATCTGGGAGCATAAAATATATTATGGAGAATAGAGCCATTTAGAGATGAAATAATTCTGCACTGACGGAGTTTTAATAATTATAAAGGCCTTAATAATAATTTTATAACGATTCAAGAGATTAATATTTATGAACAGATAAATCCGTTCATAAGGGCGCTCTTCATTTTTTTTCTCAATATAATTGAAAAATGATTATTGTAGTATACATGGTAATCGAATCCGGACCCTTGTGCTTGGCGCACCAAAGCTTCACCAATGAGCCACCTACTCAGTATTTGTACAATGCTAAGAAGTCTTATCAGTCATACTTTAAAGCAGAATTGGTGAAAGACGTGTGGCAGATCACGGCTCCTTTAGTAGCTGTAATATATTATAGACATAAATTATTTAATACAAATTATATTCAAGAAACCATTTAAAATCAATAAAAATTGTCCAAACGGCAGCATAAAGCTACCCTGGATCAACGATGGAGTGTTTCTAATTGTTATTAAATGACTGACGATTTTACACATCTATTACCGACTAACCTTTAAAATATGAGCGATAAATGACCCTAACACAGGATTAGTCCTAAATAGCTCAGTGGTAAGATATTGACGTACTAAGTTGGAGGTTCCAGATTTCAAAATAATTACAAAAAAAAAAGTTCATTATTTAAGTTCAATAACATAATATATGTTTGAAGTCATTTCACCAACTTATTAGCGGTTTGGGTTTTCTGAATTTCTTCGTGAAAGCGTTTCAATGCCTTGGATGCTTATTCTTTTGCCTTTTATATATCTTCTGCCATCTTTAAGCTTTTGTGGGGTCATTTTTTTAAATAATAAAAATTTTCTTTCCACTATTATTACACTTCACACATCCCTAAAGACATTAAATGCAATTACACTCAGCCACACTGAAAAAATCCTTTCATCAATTGTCGCCCTTGCTACACTGACTTGAAAACGGTGGAGAGCCAGATGACAATCCCTAAAGAGAGATGGTGATGGGTCAGGGCGATTAGCCTCACAAACATGCCAAAACCACTAGCGACAGATTTGTGGTTTCAAGGACAGACAGCTGGTGGCTTGGAGTGAGAAGGGATGAGCTGTCTGCTCTACTCTGACCAGGCCGTTCTGTTTCAGTTATTGCGGGGTTGTATCAGATATATTTTCAAAATCCGGAGGCAAAATATGAAGCTCCTCATCTCGTATCAGTTTTCACGAGTTTTATATTGAATATTAATGTGAACGAAGTACCATTATAAAGTTAAAAGAAGTCGGCATTAATTGATTTGCTTCCCCCATTTATTACACATGTTTAAGCATACAAAATATTTAATTGAATATTGCATTTATTTGACAAATGTTTACGCAATTAATTGAAGGTTCATTAAAATAGTATTTATTTCAGTTAACAGGGTGTCCAGCCAAACCATATTTCAAAATTCCCTGACTTTTCCAGGTTTTCCAGAACCAATTTACAACTTTTCCAGTCCCTAAATTACAAACACTATTTTATTAAGATCGCAACTTGATGCAATAATATTTTTAAACACATCCACACTCTGAAATTGTGACACTCTATGAAGGGTTACAGCCTAAAGTGATGGGCTCTTGGGTAGAGCGATCTGAGTTAGAATTCAGTGAGATCATATTGAAACATTAAAATATTGCTTTGCACAAATAGAGTTTAAAAAATAAAGACGCGAAGTAGAAGGATGGAAAGATGGATGACACACAAAAATCCCATGTTGACTTTGAAAATTAAAATTAGTATGTTCAACTGTGCTAAAAGATATTGTGGTGTGTATTAAATCGTAGAAAAATGTAATTTTGACTACTGTAAATAAAATGTTAGTATTTTTTTTAGTGATTATGTGAAAATTCCAGAAATTTAATTAAATTCCCTGACTTTTCCATGACTTTTCCCTGACCAAGCAAATTCCCTGACTTTTCCCTGTTTTCCAGGTTTTCCAGGTCGCTGGACACCCTGGTTAATAAACCTCCTCAAGTACTTCTAACATTCCAAATATTAAATCTTTGCATCATTTGATTTTTCTAAATATTGTTGCATTAGATGCCAAAATTTCACACTTTGAGTAAACACTATGCTTAAAATCTACATTTGATTTATATTTAATACATTGCTCCAAGTGTTAGCCCACACTTTATATTGTATGTTCTTGGAATTATGTCGGTATTCACATTATTATGAATACTTCTGACAGCCATCATCTTGGTGGAGGAGCAACTATAATTCGAATAATTATGATAAAATATATTCTTGGAACGAAGTCGCCAAGTCTACGTGACACCAAACAACCATTAAATTCGTTGCCACGGACGTAATTTAACAAACAAAATTTTTAATCAAAATGCACACAATTGGATGTATCCTTTTAGAACGTATTCGGTAGTCTTGATTCACGTCCTAACTGATCGTACGTGCAGTAATGTTACAAGAGAGTGGAGGCATCATATTATGAATTAAACATCATGGATCATTATGGATTTAGGACAATGAAGATAATAACCTCATAGTTCATTATGGATTTAGGACAATGAAGACAGTAAAATCATAGTTCATTATGTCTTTAGGACAATGAATACAATGGCCTCATAGTTCATTATGGATTTAGGACAATGAGGACAATAACCTCATAGTTCATTATGGATAGGACAATGAAGAAAATAACTACATAGTTAATTATGGATTTAGGACAATGAAGACAATAGCCTCATAGTTCATTATG
Source organism: Timema genevievae (assembly GCA_902155825.1). Taxonomy (NCBI): domain Eukaryota; kingdom Metazoa; phylum Arthropoda; class Insecta; order Phasmatodea; family Timematidae; genus Timema; species Timema genevievae. The sequence continues at coordinate 30,606 of CABFWO010001973.1, read as the reverse complement.
GATATAAGACAATGAAGACAATAACCTCATAGTTCATTATGGATGTAGGACAATGAAGACAATAACATCATAGTTCATTATGGATTTAGGACAATGAAGACAGTAAAATCATAGTTCAATATGGATTTAGGACAATGAATACAATAACCTCATGGTTCATTATGGATTTATGACAATGAAGACAATAACCTCACGGTTCATCATGGATTTAGGACAATGAAGACAATACAATCATAGTTAATTAACGATTTAGGACAGTGAAGACAATAAAATCATAATTCATTAACGATTTAGGACAATGAAGACCAGGGCTTCTTAAATCTTTTCCAATCGCGGCCCCTTTTCACCCGAAAAATGTTCACGCGACCCCGGGTGTATAGGTATATAAAATAGGTATACACATCAAACATTTACTGATAATAAATCATAAATTTTAAAACAATTCTTTGGTATAAATATTTTTTAGCATTTATTAAAGATGAAAGCAAATTTGCATACGAATGAGATGGATGTACTTGTTTACATAAATCATTAAATCTTGGCTGAATATTTGATACTGAAGGACGTAGAGCATCTTCAACGTTTTTCAGAGTTGATCGATATTTTGATTTTATAATCGTCAATGCTGAAAACGTCACTTCACATAAATACGCAGTACAAAATGGCAGAAGTATGTTTAAGGCCATTTCAGAAATTGTTGGAGGTTCTGTCCTAATCCCAAACCAAACTTCATTAAATGATTTTTAGGAAATTCGTTTTAAGCCTGTGTTCCTTGATAACTTGGCAAATTCTTCTCGAACTTTTAATGGCAGATGACTGACGGTTTTTATTTCAATTGAATATGGTTTATGAACCCAAATTAGTTTTTTAGAATCAAAATATGAAGAGAAATATTTCTGAAACTGTGTCTCCAGGCATTTCAGTTGATCAATTATATAGCTCTTACAATTAAATCTTCGGGAAGGTTTTTTTCAATTATAGCATCATCTGTAGCTGTAAAAATTTCTAAATAACCATTTTCCACCCTATTCTTCCTTCCATATGTAGACTTTTAGTAAGACCTTCAATTTATATTTTTCCATAAACATTGCGTGTTCGGAACCAAGGCTGCAGTGAGGTCGTGCGATGCAACACGGGCGAGCGCTGACAGAAACACCTAGTATTCAGCACGCATTTTATTATGAATTAATTTTTGGTCGTTGCGTGTTTAGAAAACTTTACTCTTGCCAAATTCAAGACAATTACGACAGTAGCCTCAAAGTTCGTTAAGAATTTAAGACAGTGACTATAACCTCATGGTTCATTGTGGATTTAGGACGGTGAGAAAAATAACCTCGTGGTTCATTATGGATTTAGGACAGTGAGGAAAATAACCTCGTGGTTCATTGTGGATTTAGGACGGTGAGGAAAATAGCCTCATGGGTCATTATGGATTTAGGATGGTGAGGAAAATAACCTTATGGTTCACTATGGATTTGGGACAGTGAGGAAAATAACCTCATGGTTCATTATGGATTTAGGACACTGAGGAAAATAACCTCATGGTTCATTATGGATTTAGGACAGTAAGGAAAATAACCTCATGATTAATTATGGATTTAGGACAGTGAGGAAAATAAACTCATGGTTCATTATGGATTTAGGACAGTGAGGAAAATAACCTCATGGTTCATTATGGATTTAGGACAGTGAGGAAAATAACCTCATGGTTCATTATGGATTTAGGACAGTGAGGAAAAAATAACCTCATGGTTCATTATGGATTTAACACAGTGAGGAAAATAACCTTATAGTTCATTATGGATTTAGTAGAGTGAGGAAAATAAGCGCATAGATCCGTAATCTTTTGGTTCACTATGGATTAAGATAATGAAGAATCTCTGTTCTTTAATTGAGCAAAATTATAAGTGATTCACCTAAGACTTGTCTAGAAATTATATATTTCCCCCGGCCCAACCCACAAAACCATAATTTATATTGTTTACTGTCCAAATTTAAATCACGGCATCTGCGGGCAGAAAGAAACACAGAATCCCAGTAAAAATGTCCGTAAAAGTCATCTTGTATTACTAGGTGTAAATGAAAGTTGAAGTTAGACGTAACAACAACGGAAGTACGCAGCTGTGAGTACGTATGTGTACGATAAGTTGCATATCATTAGGCGGGCTACGTGCACTCGTCAAATGCAACCGACAGATACTGTTGTGACCGAGCCGGGGAGGGAGTTGTAAACACCTGCTTTGATGTGGCCGCCTTGTAATATGCAACTTGCTGTTCACGTAAATATTTACAGCTGCGTATTCCCGGAGTTGTTGCGTTTATATTCAACTTTCAAATAGTAATAATACAAGATTACTTTTCCAAATATTTTTGTTTTCTAGTATTTCCTGTTTATTTCTGCCCTCAGACGTTGTGGTTTAAGTTGGGAGTGAGAGTTTAGAAACACCCTGTACATACTATGTGGTTTAAGTTGGGAGTGAGAGTTTAGAAACACCCTGTACAGACGCTGAGGTTTAAGTTGGGAGTGAGAGTTTAGAAACACCCTGTGCAGACGCTGAGGTTTAAGTTGGGAGTGAGAGTTTAGAAACACCCTGTACAGACGCTGTGGTTTAAGTTTGGACTGAGAGTTTTAGAAACACCCTGTGCAGACGCTGAGGTTTAAGTTGGGAGTGAGAGTTTAGAAACACCCTGTACAGACGCTGAGGTTTAAGTTGGGACTGAGTTTAGTGACACCCTGTACGGACGCTGTATTTATGGTCTGAGAGTTAAGAAACACCCTGTACGGACGCTGTATTTGTGAATAGTTAAGAAACACCTTGTACAGACGTTGTATTTGTGAACAGAGAGTTAAGAAACACCCTGTAGAGACACTATTTGTAGACAGAGTTAATAATAATAATATTATTGGCACCGCGTCTTATAACCGTTCGGGTTATACGCACTTACGCTAATGTGTAATGGTAGGGCGATTGTGAGATGAAATGGATGCCCTACAGTTTTAACGTGGGATCCGAACCACGGTGGAGGCCTGGCATTCCACACATTCACAAGCTGTGATTAATACAAGTCTTGTCAGAGGTGAAGGAAGGGTTTGGTAATCAGGTAAATCCGTGCGGGGACCGAGGATTGAACCCCGAACCCCCAGCACATAAGTCCAACACCTTACCCCTAGACCGCCAGGTTAATAAACACCCTGTATAGAAGATGTATTTGTAGAAAGAGTTTAGAACCACGCTGTATTTGTTCGTGACTATGAATCCATTTCGCTGGCCAACGCCTGAATCAATAGACTCATAGTACCCCGCCTTTCTCATTCGAATTTAATATCGCAAATAGACCCACAAGAGGCTTTAACCCAAACAATTTACTACTATTATTATTATTATTATTATTATTACCGCGTCTTACTATCCGTTAGGGTTGTACGCACTTACGCTAATGTGTAATGGTAGGGTGATTGTGAGATGAAATGGAGAACCTACAGTTTAACGTGGGATCCGAACCACGGTGGAGGCCTGGCATTCCTCACATTCACAAGTTGTGATTAATACACGTCTTGTCAGAGGTGAAGGAAGGGTTTGGCAATCAGATAAATCTGTGCCGGGACCGAGGATTGAAACCCGGACCCCCAGCACCCCTAGACCGCCAGGTCACCGGTAATTTACTATCATTAGGCTCAGGGACGCCCTTAGGGATGGGCAAGCGGTGCAGCTACACAGGGCCCAGCACTTGCTTAGACAGGGTAGGGTGTCTACCTGACTATAGTTTTGGAATTCCAGTATATTTACAGGTTTTTTTTAAGAAATCCAGTATACATGAAAGGTATTCAGAGCCAAACAATCCCTATTTCAAAATCATAAAATGATAGAAAGTTAGGGTAGGCCTAGGTCTGTCATACATAGTTAAACATTTTTACATCAATAATCAAGAGAGTGTATTGACGCATATATTCTAGTATATACTAAGGATGGGAGCCTAGAACCTACAAGGAATATTCATGGATTCAAGACTCAAATCATAACAATTGTTTTGAATACGTACTAAGTTTGAGTTATTTTTTAAAGGTATTAAAATGGTTAAATAGTTTCTTGTGGTTAAAACCAAAATAATGATAGGTAAAATCTAATAACCAAGCCCCAGATTATTAATTTACCATTTAATGTAAACAAAATCAGAAGTGAAGGAAAAAAATCCTAGTTATTGGGAAAGTTAAACATTTATGTTTACAATACTTTCTAAAATACAAATTTTAATTAGGGATTTGATAGCAAAATGAAGTTTCAGATTTGAAAAAAGGTGGATCCGACCCATCTTTAAAACAAACACACACACACACATTACATTTTTTGAATGACCTATACCACCGTCGACCTCGGTGGTCTTGGGGTAAAGTGCTCGCCTCAGGACCCGATGTTTGTGGGTTCGAACCCAACAGAGGCCGAAGGCATTTTCTTGAGCGAGAAAAAAAATCATAGTTTAACATCCTTTGGAGGGAAAGTAAAGCCGTCGGTTCCATGTGTTATTTAAAAGAACCCTGGAAGGTATGTGAAAATACCTCTCCTGGCAAAATTGGTAGGTCATTTCACCTCACTCATAAAACTTTAGAAGTACAAGTAATCAGCCTTGGTGGGGTAACTTCAAAGAATGATTAAAGGGAGTTTACTCTACCACAAAAACTAACTACTATCCCCACTACCCCTTTACAGTTGATACTTTCCACAACTTATATTTTTGATAGTGAATTTGTTTGGTAAATATATAGTAATAAAGATACAGAATGTTCAATAAATATATATATATATATATTATGTTGATGAAAAATTTTTTGGAAATAAAGATATTTGCAGTTACCTAAAATTATTAAAAATTAAGATGATTAAACCCAAAAACAAAATATTTTTTTAGAATGTAGACATAAGTTAAAATTCATTTAACAACAAAACTTTTTCAATTTTTGCATTTCATGTTCTAGCACTTCTGCCTCTTCCTTTGTTTTCTGCAAAACTGTTCTTCTTTCCACTTCTAATTTTCTTATTTCTTCAAATGCTGTTTTTCTTTTCTGACCCAAGTCTACTTCAATCTTTTTCTTCTTTTCAAGTGCTTCCTTCCTTATTTCCTGATGCATTCCTCACAGCATGAATCATCTTTTTTGAAATTGTCATATTTAGAAGTCCCCCGGCTGCAGTGACTGCATCATAAGTCACACGTTGAGCAATAAAGCTGTCCTTATGTCGGTTTTCAACCAGACATTCTTTATTCACAGAAAAACTTCGCTCAACGGCTGCATTGCTATGGAAGAGAACAAGAATTTTTTTAGGGAAGTATTGTAGTTCCTGGGATGCATTTACTATAGAAAAAATATTCATGAAGAACTTATCAAGCTGGTCACCACTTGAAGTGAATTGTTTAAGGTAGTCATTAACTTATTGCTTTGATACAAAGTCCAAGTAGTCTCTTGTTACATCAGCTTGCACGCTAGATAGTTGTGTCTTGTCTAGGACTTCTAATACAGAAGTTATCCTATAGGTCCTAACAGATGGATTGTGCATGACTGCGGGAGAGAGACAACTAGCACCCTTGACAATTTTGTAGGAGAGAGGACACTTGTGTAAAAGTTTGTCGTACAGATCAACTAGGAATTTTTGACAATCTCCTCTGAACTGAAGTATCTTGATGTCTTTAATTCCTTTCAAAGTTGCTGATTCTGTGAACCAAATATCTACAGTAGGGAATGATTTCATGTTGTGATTGTTTCTTTAAATCAACGGCTAGCAATTTTTTGGAAGTATTTGCTGAATTCATTACATCACATTTTACAATTCTGTTCATCAAATGCTCAAGTAGTTTATTTAGATCTGCAAATATAAATGGCAATAGAGGTTGATTGCTCTGATTTTCAGTGATAAATTGCTCCAACTCAACTGAAACTGACAGTATGAATCCCAACTTTGATGTCAGAAATTCATTCTTCACAAAATTGCTTAATGTTTGAAAACTATCAGATTTTGTAAGATGCTTGTAACTTTTGAGATCACTTAAAAATTTGAGGTTTACATTTGGTCCATCCATGGAAATTTGAAGCATTTTTTAAGATCCAAGCCCTCGTCTTTTAGTGTAGAATAACGTTCATTAACATATCTTGAGGTGTTGCATGACCTAAAAAGCCAGATGATAAATATCTTGTATGAATTTCATTTTCACTCCAGGAGAGCGAACAACATCCATCTGGGTCTTCTGTAGCCACAGTATTTATGCTCTCATCAAATGAAATACAATAAAATGAGCATTGCTTAACCATATTCGCAAGCTCGCTTTTGAAAAAAGAACCTAGTCCATACACGATGACATAGCCAAGTTTATCTTTGTGCATTTGAAATTTCTGGGCAATATTACTATCGGAAAACATTTCTTTAAAAAGATCACTACAAGGAGAAAAACTTCTAGCAGAAGAATGTGTCATTACTTGATTAATAGCCCACTATATTTCCGCACGAGAAACTTCATCTTTAACAGGGAAACTCTTAATAGCTCTGAATAGAACAACTAGGTCTAGTTTCAGGTTTCAAAATTACTTCATGGTCATTAGCACTAAAATGTACATCTTCATGTAGGCCTACAGATTACACTGCATTTTTGGCCAAAGACCAAGTCCAATATTTTTTTGCTCCCACTAGCAGCTTGCACTCTGTCAACATGCTTCTTTCCCTTGGCATGAGATCGGATTGAAGATATTCCCATGTTACTTTCATCAAAGTTAGTTTTACACAAAGAACAATGGCCTTTACTTTTATCACAATCCACTGTTTGTAGCCACAGCCAATCTTTAAGCACTGTACGGTCCAACCAATCATCTTTAAAAGAGGTCTTTGCTATGAGTTTACTCATTTCTTCTTAAACACAAAGGTCATAAGATAAACAAGTGGGATCTGCAGAATAGTCACAACAGGCTAAGCTTAGGAACAGTAGTTTTTCATTTAGGGGGGATTTAAGGGGAGAGGGGGAGCGAGAGGAGGAGCAGTGAGAGAGGGGTGGATGAAGTGAAGAACACAACAAATACTGTACTGTGCCAGGTCAGGCGGGTACACCAATAGTTTGAAGTGGTGTTTGAACCTGAGCAGTTACTAGTAACTCATTACTCATAATGATTACTGCTGGAAAAAAGTTGAGGGGTGGGGGTAAGGGGGAGGTTGGCTGCTAGTGTAGTCAAAACAGTTATTAGTTTGTTTCTCTAGTATGTAAGGGTGAGGGCGGAGGGAGGGCTTAGTGTAGAGACTGATAATAGAAAAGTCAGCAAGTCAGGCAAACATCCCCTCTGCAAGGTCATCTACAAGGTCAACTAATTGTGTGGCAAACAAGATGGACCATAGGGGGAGTAAATGAGGGATGGTCAAAATAGATCTATCAGTAATCCAAATAATATCAGGGGTCTCAAAATGCTTAATCCAAAATTTCACTCAATGTAAAAAGGCTGAATATTTTTCTAGTATCTTATTCAAAATTCCAGTATATTCCAGTATTTCCAGTATCAAAAATAGAATCAAGTATATTTCCAGTATTTTCAGTTTGGTAGACACTCTGTTAGATGACAGAGGGGGGAAAAACAAGACAGTTCAAGTTCGTTGGGGAAGAAAATCTATCGAAGGGGTGAAGAGAAATCAACCCATATATATATATATATGGTATATATATATGTGTGTGTGTGTGTGTGTGTGTGTGTGTGTGTGTGTGTGTGTGTTCTTCTAGAGGTGTTTAATATTTGGAAATTTTCATATTCTTCGGTAGCTAGGGGGCTATGTTGCCATAAAAACACTTCAAATATCTTAGAAAACTCTTTATCATATATATTTTTTTCTAGCTTCCGGCAATTGGGGGATGTGCCCACCAAACCCCCCCTGAAATTATTGGCTGGTTACGGCCTTGGTGTGTGTGTGTGTGTGTGAATGTATAAAAACATGGATTCTAGCGTTAATTATTATTATTATATGATGTATTTATTTACCTTTTAGAGCATTTCCTGAGATATATATAAATGAAAATTGGTAATAAATAACATTAAACCAAAATTATTAGTTTTTTAGAGGGAGAGGGGTATGAATGAGTCAGATAGCTGGGGGCTCTGCTAATGAGGTTTTCCATTCCTTGTGACTAGAACGGGCCGGGGAAAGGGGGGCTATGTTCATAAAGAGGACATTAACAAAATATGTTTTATTACATAAAAATATTGAACGTACAATATCTCTTCACAGAACCCACAAAAAGCTTTTTAAGTGATGTAAAAAGGAACTTCGTTTCATCATGCTCATACCATGTTTAACGAATTTAATTCATGCGACAAATTTCAAAAATTGCAAAAAGTTGAGGCTTAAAACTTTAAAAAAATGTAAAATACAAACTTAGGAATATGCGACATGCGTGTAAGTACTGCAACCTTGGAGCGCGCAGAACAAAAACACAAGTGCGAGCACGATTTTTTTCTCTCTCTGAATAATTCATTGACTTTTTTCAGCGGGCAACTGTCGTGATCAACGCGCCTCTCTCAACCTCTTGTCACACGAATGACTCCTACTTACTATAGCGGCCATTGATGCAAACTTCTTTTTTTTTTAGCAGCGCGTCTTACTACCCGTTAGGGTTATACGCCTATGTACTACCTAATTACACTAATGGTTTAGATATTAAGGTTTAATTGAGAGGAAGTGCACCCGCATTCACGTGGAAGGAGAGTGGAAAACCATTTAGGAAAAACCCACCCTCAGTGCACCCGACCGGGATCGAACCCCGGCAGCCGGCAGTCAAGTCCAACACGAGAGGATGCAAACTTGATTATAGAATATGATTGACCAATATAATGCATATTTAAAAGTTTTTATAAAAAACAGTAAAAAATGACATTTTTCCAAAGACGACGGGATATACCAAAAACGCGGTAGTTTCCCGTTCAAAACGAGATGTATTATATGGTCAGCCTAATTATCATTAAAGATACTAAAATTTTAGAAGGTAAACAAATGCATACCTAGTTTATATTAATGAACTATGATTGTGTAATATTGTGGAAGACGAGTTATGGAAAGGTTGGGTTGATCACAGATATTCTCATTTTATATAGCTTCCAATTTGATGACGGAAAAAATATGTGTTAAAGTAACAAAGAATTGCTAGTTTAAATAAAGGAGAACTTTCAAAGGAACAATCTTTTAGAAACTAATTTTTATTGCAGCCAAAATTGATAAATCTTTACTATCTTATAGGTAGTGATAACATCTATCAAAAGTGAAAGCTGCTGATCATATGACTCGACGTATGAATTCAAGAAAGTAGTTCTAGTTGATTTTCTAATTGTCAGATAAGGTTCCTCCTATTAAAATTGTAGTGTACAAGTGGTTTGGGCGGTGCAAATGTCAAGTAGATCCACTTACAAGAAACATCAATACACAGCGAAAAGGTTGGAATCTGGCGGCAGTTTGCGGAACTGACCAGCCGCGCTCACTAGCGACACCTAGGAGGTGTACTGTGCAGTAACAAGTATCCTGAGCAAAATCTCTAGTCAGACCACTCACTGGCGACATCTAGGAGATGTACTGTACAATACCAGGTAACTAGAGGAATATATATATAGTCAGACCACTCACTAGCGACACCTAGGAGATGCACTGTTTAATAGCAGGTAACCAGAGGAACATTTTAAAAATGCATTCCCTATGAAATTATAGTTCTAATTTTAAATTAAATGATTTTGAGAAATTTTATATTTAATGTTAAGGTTTTGATTATCATTTTAAAGCACTTCAAAATAACTTTGAAATGGGTCTATTAGGGAAATTATAATGTTCAACTGTATTGTAGTTAGAACTTATTTTTTTAAGTAGTGTGTCACCAAATTTATCATTATTTTTAAATTTGATGCTCATACATCAAACACCATAAAAGATAAAATAAATATAAAATTAATAATTCAATAAATATAAGATTGCATGAATTAATAAGTCAATAACCCACATGATCTAAGGTGCTAAGCTAACTGTAGACTAAAGTGCCAATGATGGGGAGATCAAGGTTCAAAACTCGATCAGGTGTATTGGATGTGGTTTTCCCTAAAACGGTTTTCCACTTTTCCTCAACACAAGTGCAGGTACACTTCCTCTTTATATAACCTTCCTAATCCTTAAAACCATTTGTGTAATGAGTACATAAGCGTATAACCCAAACAAGTAGTAAAACGCTGCTAAAAAAAGTCAATAAGAACACAAAAGAAAATTTCATAAAAATCGAAGAGAGTCAGGTTGAGAACAGGTACTACTTATTCAGGGTGTCCAGCCAAACTATAGTTTAAAATTCCCCAACTTTTCCAGGTTTTTCAGAGCCAATTTCCAACTTTTCCAGTAGCTATGTTACAAACATTTTGTTAATATTGCAAATTAAATAACGCCATAATATTTTTAGAAACACACACAATCCGAAATTGTACCACTCTATGACTGAGTTAAAGAATTTCAGTTTAAAGCAATGGGCTATTGTATAGTGTGATCTACGTTAGATTTCAGTTAGATCATGTTGAGTACACCAGTAATGTTTAAAATTGTTGTGAGACACATTCTTTTTTACACATGTGTATAACCAAGACTCAACTTTGGCTAAAGACAGGCAGAGAGGGGTGGAAAGATGAAGCCAAAATTACAGGTTGACTTTGAGAATTGAAATTAGTTTATTCAATCGTGCTAAAAGAGCTTTGCGGTGGGTGACTATTAACTAAAAGAAAAATGTTATTCTTAATATTGTAAATGAAAGTTGTGTAATATTTTAGCGAATATGTGAACATTCCAGAAATTTGATCAAATTCCCTGACTTTTCTATTATCAAGCAAATTCCATGACTTTTCCAGGTTGCTGGACACCCTGTTATTGTATTAATTTGACACCAAATACATTATTATAATATTTCTCCATTGAGCTTAGCACTCTAGACTAGGCATGGCAAACTCAAGGCCATAGGCCGCATGTAGCCCTATCCATGATTTTGTATGGCCTATGGGCCTTATGATAAACCATCATGCAATACAATCCTATTATTTTTATACACCTCAAGGAAATACAATATTTTGGAATATGATATTTGGAAAGTCGGAAGAAAAATATGAAGTCCAGTAAGAGAGGAAGACGGATATAAAAGCAGAAAGAACCAAGAAATATATGAGTTGGTGGAGCAACCAGATTTAATATGAAAAATTAGATAAACCAGGATTAGATGGGCGGGTCATGTAGCCAGAATGCAACCAGAAAAAAGATTGATCGCTGTCATGGAAGGAATACCTGGCACTTGAAGACCTCTGGGGAGACCCAGAACGAGATAAACTGACAATGTGGCCAGAGATCTCAAGGAGCTGGGTGTGGAGGGGGATTGGAGGGCGAAAGCTCAGAAGAGAATGTGGTAAAGGCAGCTTGTGCGATCAGTGCATGATCTTCAAGGACTGTGATCGTCGTTAATAGATCGATATTTGGAATAATTTGGAGAATTCTGGCACGTGAGGTTGGTGGACCAGATCTACTCTTATTTTGCCGGAGAAAAATTCCCATAAATTTTCTAGTTTGTGCATTAAATATGTGCAATGTCTGGTAGAACATAAATTATGTATGTTAACGGTTGATTTCTCACATGAAGTGAAACCAATCATCCTAGACTCTAGGGGCTAGAGTGAACAGTTTATGGACACAAATATGTCAGCAATAATGAAAGTGACTTTGGCATAAGCTTTAAAGGACAATGAAAAGAGGTTTCAAATTTTTGGTAAAGATATAGGGTTAATCTTCTTCTCTTTTATTTAAAAAAATAATATACTTAAGTTGCAATTATTTTTAGGCCTACTTAAGATAGTGACAATATTTTTTCAGTGTTGCCACTTTAGTATTTTTAATGATCAAATAACACTCCTGCAATAGAGTTAATCTAAAACAAATCTGATCAACAGCTACTACACTGGATATCACATCTGAGGGAACTGGAGGCCTTATGAAGAATAAAAGATTTAGCTTTGCTCTCGTTCAGTTAACTGTTGCCAAATCTACTCGCTTCCAGATCTGTAAGAAGCAGTAGCGAGGCGTCAGGGTAGGCAGGATAAGCTCAGCTATCCCAAAAGGTTTTGAAAATGGAGAGAAAACATCCCTTTACATAAAAGAGATGTAAAATTGAAATTTTAATGGTCATTTTTTAAAGCGTAGTGACATTTTAGCAAGCGTGTGAAGCAAATGTGTCAGTTCCTTCTGAAAAGATAAGCTGATATCTTTCCGCCTAACGCACCAAGAGAATTGAGCCTGCAGGGAGCTATGAAGAGTAATGCACACGCAAATGTTCCCCACAGTCAATGAAGGCAACCAGTAAGCCGGCTATCCTTGACTCATGAGTGTTACATTCTGACCATACGGAGTGTGTTTCAAAAGTTTATTTAAGTATAGATTAGTTTAGTTTTGGGATTGTGACTTGAATTTTATTGTTTTATTGAGTTGTCTTAAATTTGGTGTTATAATATATATGAGTATTATTTTACGATTTAGTGTCTGTATTGTAGAAAAAAATGGGAGACGCTGTAGCCATCAACAATGACTATTTCGGTTCAGTTGACTTTTTGTTAAATAATTCTACTGATGCTTTGTCTTTTGAACAAAAAGTGCATTTTAAAGGAAACATAGCAAGACCAAAATTAGATATTTCATAGAAGGATAGCAAAAAAAAATATATTATTGTTATTATTATTATAAATAGTTGTAGTCATAGTAGTCTGCCAGTATTGTATTATATAACTCCATAAAAATCCCATTTTCAACATAGTTAAGTGTGCCCCTTTATGAGTGTTCATGACTAAGTTTACCCACAAATTATCATCACACTTCACCACTGGGTGAGAAGGTGGTGTATTGGAGTAAGAAGAATTTACCGGCAACATAAAAAAAAATAGCGTTGCAAAACTTGTCTTAAATTTGAGGAAAGATTGACCAGACTAAAACAAGAGAATGATAGTAACTATGCAGTTCCCTCACAGATGGTATTCAGTGTATAAATACTGTGCTGAGACGACAGTCACCATTCAATGTTGTGAAAGAGGGATGTATAAGGTTCTATCTAGAGCCAGATTTTTTTTTTGTAGGCTCATATTAACCTACAAAATATGTATCAAAATCAGTTAAAATATGTAATAATGTGAACATATTTAGCAATTAATCTTTCTCTGCCTTAATAATACATACTTATATTCAGGGCTTTAAGCACCTTAACCTGATTAAAAAAAGGGACTTAGGGACCAAAATTATATAAAAAAAAAACTTTAGGGGACCAACATTTTTTGCGAGTTAAAGAAAATAATCAAGTTTTTTTGGTGCTAAAACTCCAGTGCTAAAATGCCAGTTAAGAGAACGTCTGAAATGCATGTCAAATATAATATTGATTAAATTATTAAATGGAATAAAATAATATTTTACTCTACAGGTTCTTTATACTAGATATTTTTATAATTTTGAATTATTATGATAATAAAACTCACAAAAATGCAGTAAGGTGTATATAGAATTTGTGTGACACCTTTCGAAAACAAGGCTTACGATAATACAATACAATAAGAGAGTCACATAAACTTGTGTTTTAATGTTTTAAGTAAAAAAAAAAGTGTTTGGCTTACGATTAAGTTAGTGATTTCCAACCTGGGGGTCGCAAACCCTTCTGGGGTCACGGCGTTAATCATGTTGCATGTTTACCGAGACAGTTAAGAATATTCTGGACACATGAAATCAATGATAAAAACTACACATATTTCCACCAAGAGACTTCTGGCAATCATACAAAGCTTTGTATATGGTCATAAAGTGTAACAAGCTTCATTCTTTTGGATATACACTCGTTTTGGCTGCTGCTGCTGTCAAAATCACTGAAATAATGATTGACAAAGCATCTACAGATCTAGTCTGAAAGATCCCTCTGGCACATAACACGGTGGGAAGACAGCTATCCAACATGGTGTAAGACATACAAGAACAGCTGACCGAAAATTTGAAACTGTCAAAATTTACAATATAGGTTGACGAAGCCACTGAATCGGTGAAGGACCCACCTTATAGCTTATGTTTGGTACATCAATAACAGATCTGTCAAAGAGGACCTATTGTTCTGCAAGCTAATTCTGGGAAGAGCCAGTGATGAGGGACTTTTCAAGATTCTAGACGATGTTTTGACAGCAAGTGAGATGAAGTGGGAAAATTGCGTTGGGATGTGCAGTGATGGTTCTCCTGTCATGTTTGAAGAAAGGAGTGGTTTACAAGCTCTCGTGAAAGGGAAGGCTCCCAACGCCATCTGGGCTCACTCTATAATCCACAAGGAGTCACTTGCATCAAAAAATGTGAGTACAGAACTAAGTGTTGTATTTAGTTCCATCATTAAAATAGTGCACTACATTAAGACAAGAACAACTGAATCACGTTTGTTTGCTGCTTTATGTGAGGGAACAGGGGCTGAGTACAGTGCTCTCTTGTACTACTCTGCTGTGCGCTGGTTTTCACGCAGGAAAGTGCTTGGAAGAGTGTTTGAACTGAAGGATAAAATTAGTCTTTACCTTAAAGACACTGACTATCCCGGGAATAAAAATGAGATCATTAAGAAAAGTTTATTGTGCAAACTATAGCCCATCTTGCTGATACATTTGAAAGATTTAATATTTTTAACATGTCAATGCAAGTGTATGGACTGTTTTCTGCTGTGGCTCTACCTTAAAACTAAATATAGGAATCAGCTTAATGTAGAGCCGGATCTCAGATTGGCTATTTCTTCACTAGTACCAAGGTTTAATAAACTATGTGCATCAATGCACGCTCAAAAATCCCACTAACTGTGAAAGTGATGTTTAGTTTCTTTTGAAATTATTTATGCTATAACACACTTTTTTTAATTGTTTATTAAAAGCGAGTGATATATTTAATAAGTTATATAATCATTTTATATCAATTAAAAATCTAGGATTCAAATGCAAGGGGTCGCGACGATCTCAGAGGCAAAGATTGGGGGCGCACTCCGATAAAAGTTGGAAACTACTGGATTAAGTCAAATTTGTAGGATTTTTGTTTATTTTCATTATTATTATGAAATAAATAAGTTGGCCCTATAGTTTAAAACATTTTAGATAAACTCCTGGATGGGGAATGGCTTACATTTATTTTATATCAATAAACTTTTGCTCGGTAACAAAGAGGAATATTCTTTACAAAATTCTGGTATTAGATTATAGATTATTAGGTATACATATTATTTAGTATTGCCTAATGAAAGTAACAATTACCAAAAATATAACAGGTTTTAGATATTGCACAATAAGTGAAAATAATAAAACTTTTGGCAATTTTTTTAATTTACTAATAAAGTGAACATTTTTATGAAGTGTAAATCAAAAAAGAGCAAGCCAATATCTGAGTAAAAAACAATTTGGCTATAGAAAGCTATAAAGGACATTAGCAGAGTACAATGTATATTAATATATCCTTCAATTTTAAACATAACGTAAGTTTGTTTTGGGTGTCATCTTTTGTGTCTTAATCTTTAAGTTGTTTATGACGATATTTTTGAAGATTTCTTTTCAATTACTTTTGCAATTAAAACTATTAATTGTGTTGAGAGGCCTCAATTTAATATGTCTTTAAAGCCTTTACTTCATAAAACATCCCTTGTGTAATTCTTCATTGTTCTTCCATTTAAATGCTGAAGCTAGTTCTTTAGTAGCTTCATCAAACAATTTATCAGCAGCATATTTCTTTTTTGTTTCCTTTATTCTCTTCTATTAAGGTCTTTGGATAGTTTTCTAAATCATGTGCTTCTCTGCCCTATGCTTTAGCGCTAACTTTACTACTTCTTTTCTCTTTGTATCTTTCCTAAGTCTCTCTTAATTAATCTTGTCTTGTTCTAAGAAAGTCTTATAACTATGGTAACCATTTCTAACCATAACCAAAAGTAAACTAGTAATGGATATCAAAGAAACTTTATTCTAGTATATCTTAATTCCAGACAAAATGTTCCATAATTCATTCATTGCTGATTTATCACTTGTTAGCACTAGACCTGATGTTAAAAACCTTCTTTCAATTGAAGCACAAATGATATTCAAATGTCCCCTCATTTTACTTTATTGGGGCAAAAATTTAAATAAAATGACACCAAAATTCATCATATTCAAAACCATGAATATGATCAAACCATACATGTTCAGATGTTAGATGAATTATTGTAAGAAATATAGATTAATAACTGTAAATAATTTTTTTCTGTAAAAGTTTATAGTATTTTTCATCGATTTATTAGTCATTCTTAACAGGAAAAAGGGACTTGGGGACCAAAATGTCAAAAAAAGGGACTTTTAGACACTAACTTTAAAAAAGGGACTTAGGGACCATCCATAATAGCCCTGTATTAATGAAACGAAACTTAATTTTATGGGTGAACATTTCTGAAAGCCATTCTTACACAACACCTGACCTACCGACTATAACTTGCATTCTTATCTGATACTGACTACACTTACTACTAGCTGTGGTCGAAAGAAAGAAACGGGGCCAAGGTGAGGCTAGGGAGGAATGCAATCTGTATTCACAAGTTTGTAACCTGGAATTCTTGGAAGATTCGCTTGGTTTTCTTACCGCTTTGTATCTGTTTCTTCTCCGACCAAAGAACAACGGGAAAATGAGCTAATCAGATCTAAGATTTATTGTTTTTACAACTTGTCAACTTGTGTTTACAAATTGTAACAAAGCCGAGCTGTTGACGTTAATTTTGGGACAAATGAGAAAGAATAATCGAACTTTAAAAATTATTATAGCTTGATAACAATGCTTTAGTTACACTCATGATTCAAAAACAAATAATCAAGTTTTCCATGAAGTTGCATACAAGCCACATGTTGTAGCGACACTTTAAAACTCACTGGTTAGGTCAACAAACTCTCTTTTATTCAATGTGCATAATCAGATGGTTGCCCACACCAACAATTGAGTAGAAGTATAAGGACAGCGCTACCAGTTAAACTCACAAGTGGAATAGAAAAGAGAATGGGTATAACCAATGTGATGACATCATACTACAATGTAGGGGTGTGCAAAGCTTGACTTGGCTTCGAGATAAATTTCAGCTTCAACTCTGCTCCTGAAATATTTGGCTCCGACAATTACGATCTTCGCCGATAATGAATGGTCAATTATTGCCATTCCGAGATGCTATGTACAGTAAAAGACAGTATTAATTTAGAGAAAATCTGAAGTAATTGAATTATAAGTTGTGATAATAACTTGATTTATTATAATTAGACTAAATATTACAAACAATTGCAAAAAAAAAAAAATCCAATTAATTTTAGGGCATAAAGTTATATAAACAAACAATATTTTTTTCAAGCTTAAAACAACTAACAACAAATATTCAAACTTTGGTATGGCTTCAAGAATATATCATGTATTTGATTTGAGTTTGCTTTGTATTGAAAAAGTGGACTTTTTACAACCCTACTATAATGTGTTTAAAGCGATACAGTACTATCTAATAAAATAAAATAATATGACATACTATTTTGCATGAAATTATAAACGGTGCACTTACACCTGCAGAATCAAAGAGGAGTTGCCACTGCAATGGTGTGGTCGTCATGCTATACATATTGTAATTATTGTTGAAAAATGTGTCCCTGTTAGCCAAGATATCTAAGGTGTATGGTTCAATTTCATGTTAAAAAAATGTTCACTCTCATGTGCTGCCAAGCACTGCACGAATTGGACACGCAAATTCAACAACTTTTGGGGATTGAATCATGTCACAGAGAGAGTACAAATTTGGTACGCCAACCTCAGATTTTTACAAGTTATTACAAATTCCCAAACATCATATTTGCAAAGGTTGTATGTTGTAGCCTATGCCTACAACATACAAAAAGAAGAATATTCGCAGGCTGGATAAAATCGGTGATAGGGCCAAATGCTGCTCACAAGTTTGACATCCTCGGTCTATGGTGGTTGGGTTGATGAAGACGAAACTATAAATTCAAATCCTGGATATTGTAGCGCGAATAATTTTTCCTAAATGTTTTCCCACTTCCTCCACAAAAATGCTGGTATGTTTCCTTTCAAATTCTTCCTTTCTCATCTCAAAATACATTACACACAAATTGTTTAAATGTATTTAATGTGAACAAGTAGTAAGATGTGATTAAAGAATAATATCAAGGAGTAAATATGAGGAGAGAAGCTAAGAGAAAATGCACAAGAGGTTGATTCGTGAGTAGGGATGTGGTATCGAAATAAAAGTATAGATATCGAAATTTTAATTTGGAAAAATATTTTTTATTAAGTACCTAATAATTTCAACTTACTACTACTACTACTACTAATAATAATAATAATAATAATAATAATAGTAGTAGTATTTTCATATTTATTTAAACATTGACAATTATAACGATTTAACCATATTATAGTATAACTAGGTCTACCGCTTCTATGTTATGTGTTGGAACTTGGAAGGTATGATAGATAGTATTGGATATTATAAAAGGTTTTACCATACCAGCTTTCAAAATACCTATGAAAATTTATCTGATGGAAAGTTATTTAATAGCTAAATATAATTAATAATATATTTTTTCAATCTATTTTGTATCTTTCTTTAACCATAGTAAATATTTAATACCAGCATGAGTGAAGATAGCAAAAAAGTTGTTTATTTCGATACCAATGCGCTACCGGAGTGTGAGTACTAATATCAGTAAAAGTAATGAGTAATAAATTACTAGTATCGAAAGGAAAATATCGATATTAGTAGAGTATCGATACTTTTTCACATCCCTATTCATGAGTGAAACCAATATTAAAAACTGGCCTGAAAAACACACTGGTGGTCACATGGACAAAAGCATGAGTCTCGTCTTGTCAGGTTTTACTATGATGGAGAGCCTAGGATTTTAATCCTGGTGGGTATACTGAGCTGATTTATCCAAAATGGTTTCCTCTGCTCCTTCCATAAAAATGCTGGGTTTATCTAAATTATATGTTTTATTTGTCCCTGTCTCATTAGTGTAACTTGATGGCTCAGCAGGAAAACAGGGTGTTGCATGGGAATTTGATTAAAACTAGGAACAAAATAGGAGCGTATAACCCGAGGATAGTAAGACGCAGTGCTAAATACAAAAGGCCTACTGTACTTGGCTCAAAAAACCTATTAATTTCGTACCTAAACATTAAAACAAAAGCGAGAGTTTTTTCCTCTCGTGTTAACAAAATAATATTCTGGCATGAGTTTAGTGTTTGTTGTATGCCACATTTACTCAATAATACTTAAAACAATTAATAGGGCTATTGTAAAGGGAGAAAAAAGTTGATGTTTAGAGTCTGCAGTTGTCTTATTTTAATGAAAATGGTGTCCTCCAGAATATTTTTATTCCAAATTCTTTACCCTGGTTGAAATAATGAAACCTCCATTCAAGACATTTTGACTAAACCTAAAATATCATTAATAGCAAAGGATATAATATGATTCACGCTAATTTGAAAGATTTTTGTGCTTGTTATTTGCTCAGTAGGCTTACTTAACCTAAAAATTATCATCCCTCGACAATAATTCCTTTCAAGAAACACATGACTTGATTTTTTTTAAATTATGAATTGCAGGTGCTACCATATTAATAGTATGTAGTATGTCTGTATGTGTGACATGAAAAAATAAAAACTATAAAAAAGTTTTAATTTCTTAGAAATTTTGTAGCTTATTCAAAGGTTGATAAGTTTCATGTACTGATGAATAGTCACAAAACTAGGATGATGATGAAATAATAATAATAATAATAATAATAATAATAATAATAATAATAATAATAATAAATGGAGTAGTAAAAGCATAAGTATTTAAAATTTAGTAACAATAAGCAAACAAATAAATGAGAATAATTAACTTAAATTTAAATATTTGAGAGTCAAAACTTCTACAGGATAAACTAGTTATAAGGGAATTCCTTAAATAACTCTTTGAGTTTGGCTTTTCTTTTATGATAAAAGTCGAATTTGACAAGTCTGTAATTATCGCTGTGGATACAACGGCTTGAAGGGTTGTTGAGAGAAAATAATTTTGAAGAGAGACCCAAGCAAAGACATGAACACCTACATTATCAAGGGCAAATTTACAAGACATTTTGCTAGTGAAAATATTAAAAACAAAAAGGGCATCACAATTAAGTCCATGTGAGAAGAGAGTTCGAAGCCATAATAGGTTTCGAATTCTGTCATAATCATAATAAATCTGGTTAATAAGGAATTTATCGAAGCACACAGCGACAAATTTTCTTTGAACGTTTTCCAACCTTAGAGATTCAGTTAAGGTAATGGAATTCCAAGCAACACTCGCATATTCTAGCTTAGATCTAACCAGGGCATAGTAAATACATAAAAACAGCCACCTTTCGTAAATGAAGTGGTAATAAATTTAATAAGTCCTAGAAATTTCCTAGTAGTATCCTTGTGTTTGCTTTTGATACTATTTTCTATTAAGTTCGTCCAAATGGCTCTATCTACAATCAAAGTAGATTTAACTAATTTACGAAAGTGTGAGAATTGTGAATAGAATTTGTATGTTTAACCTTTTTGAAAAATGATTTTTTCCCCCCTAATATAATATTTAAGCGTAGAAGAAAACCAATTAGGATATTTGGAGGAATTTTGAATAGTAGCCTAATTTGAGGATTATACATTTTGTTTTTCCTGTGGACTAAATTGGTAAAATTATCTGTGACAAAGTTAATATCGGTAGTTGAACAAACACAAGACCAATCAGCAGTGGCTAGGTCATTATAAAGATTGAGATAATCACCACACGCATAATCAATATATGTGGTGGGGGTGTCATTATTTTTAGTAGCAATGGGTACATCTAGTGTATGGTAATCAATAGGGGTGGATGAGCCTTTATTAATATTTACTATTGGTTGAGAACTATGAGTTACCAAGGGGTGGTGGAAATTAGCAAAGACAAGGTCTAGGAGGTTAGTGTCATCATTATCAGATTTGTTAAATTGATCTGATCCTATTAAATATTAGTCGATGCAAGAAGCTGAGTAGCTTTTAATTTAATGTAGAAATAAAATATATTTTGGGCATAATGTTATTTCCAGTCATCTATATTCGAAAGGTGTAGCTGGCCAAAGCACCTTCAAGAAATGTATAGTAATTATTAAATATTTCTACTGTTGTTTGGTTATTTAATATTTTTTTTCTGATAACATACTTTTTTTTAAAGTGATCCAGAGTTGGGATATATATTGGGGGGGTATATACTAATAATGGGACGCTCGAGAACTTAATTCTTTCGAATCCTATGGTATTTGAGAGATAAAAGATTCATAAAACCCTAAAAAAAGTATATATGGTATAATTATGAAGACCATGACTTAATATAACAATTTTATGCATTTGATAAAATGAAACTACATTTGCATGATGGGGGAGAGTAAAACATCTAGAGAAAACCACTCTCAGTACACCCGACTGGCATTCAAACCCCATTCTACTCTTCCCCAGCACGCATTTGCATGGTGGGAGCATGGAAAAACCAACCTCAGTACACCTGACCAGGATTTTAACATCGATCGCCCTGTCATCAGCAGACTAATCTAACACAGAGTGACGCCTCAGACCATGAGGCCACCAAAGCGGGTTAAACTAGTGTAGTTGGAAGAGTAGCAAAGATTATTAAAAAAAGGACAAAAATGTATTAATTTTCTAAAAAAGTGCTCTCTATTTTTTTTAGTACCACGTCTTACTACCCATTAGGGTTATATGCTTATGTATTAGGCTAATTACGTTAATATTTTTAGGCACAAGGGAGGTCATATTTATAGGAAGTGTACATACATGTGTGGAGGGAGAGTGGAAAACAATTTTGAAAAAACGCGCCTCAGTACACCCAACCAAGATTCAAACCTTGATTTCCCCATCATCGGTAGTCTAGTCTAGCGCAAGCGTAGCGCATTAGCCCACAAGGGCATGGAAGCGGGTTTCTCTTTGTTGCTGTGGATGACATTAGTGATACCAAGCCTTAAATTACTTTTTTTAAATTATATTTTAAATATTATTTTCCCATTCAGATTAAGTATTTTTAAGGATTTGAGGTTTCAAGTTTAAATTCGAGATTTGAAAAATATAGGGTTCATCCTATCTCTAGTAGGCTATGTATATTTATTTAGGTGGACATTTTATGCTGATTCTGAGGTTCAAGCATCTCAGGAAAAGTTGAGGAATTATAACTTAATGGCCGAACGATACACTGTGAAATAGACAAGTTGAGCTATTATTTAAATTTAGACTTAAATCATCTTAATAATCACAGATTTTGTTTTTATTTGTCTACAATGATCGATGCCACTGTTTGGTAGCAAATATTATTTTTACTTTCAAAATTAAATGGTTTGCATACTAGAACCCGTGTATATATATAACTTGAAATTGTTTGTGCACCACTACCCTTCATAACAACATAATGTTGACAAACAAAAAACTCCCTTTGATTTTTAATTTAATTTTATTCCTTTGAGAATAAAATGTGTTCAGGTAGTAGTACCCATCATATAGACTGGAGTACAGTAGGCCTACCTATTTAAGATTTATTTAGGCTTATTAGACCTACTTATTTTCAAAATATCAACATTCGATGATTAAACTTACCTTAACAAATTAATAAGTACTACAAATTGATACATGGTAGCCTATATAATATTACCTATGTAATTATTTTTTTTAAATGTTTTAACAAATTAACTCGCCAAAGATGTGAGATTTCAATCAGCCATGTTGCGGTGCTTGAAAAAAAAATTGAGTTTGAGAACACATGGCTCACCTAAAATTGTGTCCCAAAGAATTTTTGTTGTTAAAAACATGCAATAATCATCTACAATGACCACATTTTTCCTTTTTTTCATTGCAAACCTAACTCTTAAAAATGAGACACAATTATGTTTTTATGAAGAAATCTTGAACATTTACTAATGAAATAACATGATACATGTAAGCATTCACAAGTATCCAGATGTCTGAACTCTACCAATTACAAATGTCACACCAGTTACCTTTAGATGAAGTCACAAATTTAAAAGAATAAATTAAATGTTAAAATACAGTTAATTATTATGATACAAGCCTAACTTTCAAATTTTCCATAATTTTGATATTATTACGGTTCTCACCCAACCTAACTTAACCTAACCTTTAATGATTTAAGATTTTGAATAATATTGAATTTGTTATTATTACCCAAAAATAAGGCAAGTCAAATAATAATAAATAATAATAATAATAATAAATTTGATAATTTTGATTAATTATAGGCCGACAATTAAAACTAAATTCACTAAGATCACACAGGAAACATCCAGAAGCTTAAATATTAATCATCTTATGTTCTTTGTATTATAATTTTGACCCATGATAGGGCCTACATTTGTGTTGTCAACTAACTTTTACACTTGGATGTGGTAGCAAGAAGAATTGGTTTACAAGTGATGGAAAACTCTGAACTTAAGTGTAACTTCGTTAATTGGTGTTTTTACAAAGATAAAAAGGCATTTGTTCAGTGCAATGTTTGGGTATGCTTAAAAAATGTATTATTATTATTATTATTATTATTAGCACCGCGTCTTACTACCCGTTCGGGTTATACGCACTTACACTAATGTGCAATGGTAGGGTGATTGTGAGATGAAATGGAGGACCTACAGTTTAACGTGGAATCCGAACCACGGTGGAGACCTGGCATTCCTCACATTCACAAGTCGAAAAAAAAGGTGGTCTAATATGATTTTTAAATGTTGTGCGCTTCAAAAACAATTATCGGGGATAGTATGAGCCGAGAGTAGGATTTTTTTGGGTCAATTTATTAGAAACTTGTTTTCTAGCAATTAATATGCACAACAACATAGGCAAATTTCCGACTATAACAAAATAAATATTGGAAGAAAAATTCTAAATTGTGAAAAAAATTTATTAGAAATCTGATCTAATTCTCCCAATAATTTTCTGCCAAGCAAGTCCCAGGAACAAATATAATTTGTAAAAAATGATAAGATTGGATAACCGAAGCTCTGGCCATAATAAATTATAATCTAATCACAGCACAGCTCGATAGTTAGAAAAACAAAAACTATAATATGATAATCATTCGTATTGGTAAACAAACATTTTGAAAAAAGTTCCTTGTGTTGATTAAACTTTCCTAAAACAGTTCAGACACCTTAGATTATCCTCAATGGTGTTTTAACGTATTTATTAATAAAAGCCTACATATTAAGCGTTTATAAGTAGGAGCCAGGCCTACTACAGTTTTATTCTGTAAGTAACAAACATAAATCTTGCAAATGAGTAGTTATTGTTTTATTATCTTGTTAAAAAACTCAAAACCTCATCTAACAAGACAATCTAAAGTAGATTGTCACAGGTCTCAACTGCACAATATTTACAATGTTTTAAACATTAAAAATAAATTCTGAAAATTGAAAAATGACACCTGGAGATGGGAATCGAACCCGGGACCTTTCAATTTTCAGAATATATCTAGATGGAGTAATCCTCAATAAAAGCATAAATAATAGCTTTGGATATTTGAATATTAAAAATAAAGTTTATCCTAACCTTTTAAGTGTGAATAAATACAAATTTCCAAGCCTAACCTAACCTTTCATGTGGGATCAAATAAATATTTTGGTTAACTATCCATAAGACCATGCATAAAAATAATAATTAGGCCTAGGTGAGTTTTTAAAGAATTTTTTCACAACATTGTTTTGTTACAATCAGAAATTTGCTTATGTTGTATGTATAAGTGGCTCACACTATAGCCAGCCCAATTATTATTCAGGATACTGTTTTAGGTGTATTATGTTTTTGCAAATGAGACGCATGCCCTGCAGGTACCCTGTAAATTAGTGAGTAAGTAACATTTTGTTTCTTTTGTTTATTTCCTAACATAGTCACACATAAAAATATAATTATTTTGTTTGGTGATAAAGAATGTCTTAAATGTGTGATATATAGTGTAGCATCCCCTTAACTAACATTGTTTGAGGTTAGGTCCTTATCATTTTATTAAAAGTTGGTTACTTAATCAAATATTTAGACGTGTTATTCATAATGGTAACTCACCTAGTTCATATTGGGCAGGAGTGTGGCCGAGGCTGATGACGACAGGGGCAGGTTTGTAGCACACGCGACACACGGTTATTTCGAAAAAAATCACACGCGCACTGTCACTTTAGGTTGGTTTTTTAAACTTATCATGATTCGACAATAATTGGTTGGCAATCTTTCATACATACAAGCAACATTTTATACTGACATTCACTCCACACACAACAATTTTATTATATTGAGGACAATAACTAAATTTGTTTCTTAACCCAAAAATTTACAAGTGATGACAATAATAATAAAGCTATCGAAAGTTGAGCAATTGTACAGAAATTTTGAAAATATCTAAACATTTCGAGGAATTATGTAATTTAAGGAAAATTAAAATGAATGTTAATTTTTCTTAAAAACTATTTTTTCTCCCATTAAATTACATTAAATAACAAAGGTCTAATGTAAAATAAATTAATGAATAAGCAAGTTGAATTCCACAAAGTATTAAAAACACACATATATATTCACATTTACAAACCTCAATCTTCGTGAATGATGCGCTATCATATATTTCTAAGAATTTCAAAACATGTTCGGCGTTTACTTATTTCAACGTAGTCGTAGATGCCATATTGAATGTCTTGCAAACCCCCAGCTAAACGAGGCCCGGTTGGATACCTGTGACCTATCGGCTCATTGGGTACTAAGTCGATATGAAAACGCGCGCATTTAAACTTTTATTTCTCATAATAAAATATAATAAATTGTGGCATTTATTTGACTCAACAAAATATTTAATCAAGACTAAGTTATTTACGGCTTAACCAATACCAGAATAATTAAGGTACAACACAAGATATAAAGCTAGTCCCCAACATTTTGATGTACCTACTTTAAGCTAAATAGTGTTATCAACAACTGGGACCGCCCTTATTAACAATTACTAATCCACTTTACTTCATCTGATATTTACCTCGTTAAGGCTAAGTAGCTTTGACTTTGCCTGGATTCAAACTGGCAAAGTTAATAGAGCTGATCATGACCTCGGCATGGAGACAAAGGGAGAAATAAATACTATTTTAAGCAATAATAATATAAATATACTTTTAGGATAAAAAGTTCATTCGAACATAGATTTATGTGAAATTTAGTAGGTATATGCCCTAATACATTTCAAAATTATAAATAGCAAAACTTATCAAATAATTTATTAGCTCTAGTATTCAACAGTAGAAACTGCTCTTTAAACGATTTAATATGCTGTCTTAAGCTTTTTTTCCACGAATAAAAGCAGTATTAAATTTAACATTTGAGTGGATTTTTATTTAACTAATTTAGTACTATAAGGTATATACGCCTAAAAATATAATTCTAGCGTTTACATTATTTAAACCCTGTCCTTAGTTAAAATAAAACAAATCCAAATAGACTATGAGTTAATCCAAATCCCCATCCGGCCTCCTGTCAACCCCTTCTACCTGCCATCACACCAAAAGTGTTTAGTAAAAGAAGACATAAATATGTCCCGTCTATTACATATCAAATTAGTAACTATATCAATTTATTAAAAAAGGTAGAGCAAAACTTGATGAATTCCAACATCAATTGTTATTATTACTAGCGTGTATTATAACTGTATTAGTTTTTAATATCTTTATGTTACAACAATACGGAATGTAGTTTTCAATGTGCTGCCAAATTTATTAGAATATATAAATGGTACCTGTACTACACTTCGTTACCCATTTTTACTTAGGACCAAAAAAGCAAAGTGTAGTATTTTTGTTGACTTACTAAAAGTATTTTACTGGTTTTACTATAAGCTTATATTATTGAATAGATTAAAGTGCTGAAGATCAAGAAGACTTAACTATTTCAATTACTTCTACAATACATATACCAAATAAACGTTATATTATATTGTGATAAACAAAATCAAAAAGGTCAATCCTTGGTTATATAGTGCATACATTACTTTTCTCTCAATTTAAGTTGTTTAAAATACAAATATTTGCAAAGGGTACGAACACTCCATTTATCTTGTAAAGGATCTACTGATTGGAAAAACTGTCAAGATGTTATTTAATATAAATATTTAAGCTCTGGTGATATTATTTAAAATCCTGATAACGTGGTTGAAGTATCAAAGTAGATGAAACTGTTGAAGTCTATTAATAGGAAAAAATAAAGTATAAAAAGTTCCAATTTAACCTCAAAATGAACATACTCAGGGTTTCAGTCTGTGAATTATATATTCCATCGCAGTGCGTGGTTTCTCTTGTTACTTTATACACCTTTCCCAAACCAGATTTATAAACATTATTAGTTCTAAAACTGCATCATAAATTATGAACCTCGAGAGTTCTGACCCCGTAGTTCACATAGCACGTAACAAAAATACAATGAAGGAGGGAAGATGTTGACATATCAAGTAAAATATTTCAAGTTAACAATTAATTTGATTAAACTCAAGTGTAAGTTAAGCAATTACATTAAACGTTAAGAGTGTTCACAGACTTCCATCTCTAAACAAACCAAAAGAAGGCAAAACCCATCTTAAGAATATTAATGACAATCAATTACATAGCTAAGCATATAAATGCATAACTGGAGTTATGCGAAGAAGTGAACATGACCATCTGACCAGTGAGTACAATTCTTTCACTCTATGGTACGTAACTCCTTAAAGAGGTACTTAACCGCTTTCTAAAATGAAAGGCTCAATTAAACAATATCAATGGACAAATAGACTACAAAACGACCTAGCAGTCAAATGTAGATCAGTTACCAATTAATAAAATACAACAATAGAAAATAGTTACAAACAAGTAGTGCGTAGTAAAATCTTATCTAACTGAAAATGTGCACAAAACTTAATTAATACGTATTTAAGGAGATGTGGTAGCTACCATATTATAAAACTTACAATAGATATTAACCTAGGTCAAGAGCAACCAGTTACATATTAACTTCTCCTACAAGCGGGAGCTGTGAGTGATAACTCGTCAACTGGGACTAGAAGGATCCCGTGGAGATTGGTGATAAATATCAGGTCATTTCCCAACTAGGATAGCCTGGTTACAACGCCGTAACAATAATTGGCTCTTACAAACCTGCATGAAATTAGTTAGTTAATGACAACCTGGGATTTAAATCCTAATAGCATCTGAAGGGTGCCGGACACAAGTGATAAGAAATACAACGTGAGCCGCCTCTCCTGGTCTACTCCCCACGAGTTGCACACCTCACGAGGCTAAACAATTGTTGCTTGTAAAAAGCCTGAGACCTAACTTGGCCGTTATACACGGAATCTCCTGACATCCCATCTGATGATGATGATGAAGATAATAATTATAGTTGTAGTAGTAGTAGTAGTAGTATTATTTAGAACATTATAAAATTGTCCTAACACTCAGTTTGGAACGTCTTACTACTCCACTAGTTCACACACGTCAGAAGGACGTCGTGCCATCACACTCTTGAGAGTAACTGACTGACATGTTTACATAAAGTGAACTAACATTACTTACTATCATTAGATAATCCCGAATAATTAATAATAAATAGTTGATTAAATAGTATATAAGTTAAATCCAACATCTGCGGCGAGCAGGAGAGAATGTTGGGTCCACCATCTTCTAGGTTGCATATCAGCCGAGTATCAATGGAATCGTGACGTAGCACGCGGAGCGAATAGTGGTAGATATATTTGAAATAGCTGGGATAACCCATGTAGATCCAGCCCAAGGAATAAGAAGTGGATTAGTGGAAGAAGAGAGCCTCGACAGCGTTAGGGCCTTCCAGAAGGATTACTTCATCGCTGGTGAGTGACAGCGAATGCGTGCCCCATGGGCGGAGAGGTCGGTTAGTCGATAGTGTTGTAGTTCGTGCCGCGTCAAACGGACTTGTTAGTGGCTCGAGGAGGGATGTCTTCTCTTCAGTCAATAGGGAGAGCATTCCACACGTGTGCTGGTAAGTCAGGAAGCAAATTCACAAAGTGTTTATAACGTGTGTTATTTTACAGAGTTAGCTCGGATAGTGGACTTTGGTATGTAATGGCTAATAGCAATTAGCTCGTCACAAAACAAATCTTGAAGCAAAAAATGGATGAATAATTTAAATTAATATGTGTCAAATAATATCCCAGTTGTGTTATGGAATTAATAAAATATTTAAACGTGGGCCTATTTTAAGATAACATTTGCAGTCCAAGGTAATTAGGTATTGTATATTAAAAAATATTAGGTAATAGTGTAATCTGTCAACGAGAGACTTATGCTTTTCAGAGTAGACCCTAACTGGATGGTACTTCAGGATTGTAATTTTTTTTCAATCATTCATTTTTGTTTTTAAAAACTAAAAACAATTAATTGAACCCAAAAAATATTATTGGTAAAACTTTCATTTAGGAATTTAAGATTTAAATAAATCTAAATACAACTGCTTACTCTTTGTTTAACATGACATGACCAGAATTGACAAAATATCTATTTTTCTATCTTCCATCAGAGGTTAATTGCCACTTATCCGGGTTGAAAAATGTTTTCTAGATTATTGAAACCATCCATTGATCTCTATAATATAACTGGACGGACATTCTGTGATAAAATTTTTTCGAGCAGTCATCTGCATAGCATTGTGTAAAAGAGAAGGAAACTTTCAGGTATCTCTTTATCTCTTACACTCATAAAAGGCAATGTGGCCCATGACATTGTTCGTTAATTTGATTGAATATGTGAGATACATTGACGTGTGATCAGTTAAATTAAATAAATGTGTTAATAAAAGGCTTGAAGAGCATAACAAAGTTTGAAAATCATGAGTTTTTTTCCTTTAAATAAGTTTATGTAAGCTAATATATACTATGATTTTTAAACGAAGCTCGTTTTGGAAGGCTTTATCTCGTACCAGAATCCTACCGTACGGTAGTATCTAGGTAGGATTAAAGATTTCTACTTCTGTTCTAGATGGCCGTTCATCCTACCAAAATACTACTATATAATAGGATTCTGATACGAAATAAAGACTTCCAGAGCGGGACTCTAACAAAAATCAGGGTATAATAAATACCGTATTTCGTTTGAAAGTAAGATTTATACACATAGTAACTTATGTCGTTCGGACAAATGTAATAATTTTTTTAACTAACTTATTTAATTATAGTTATTGAACTTTCAATATAATATTGTTTATGAAAGCAATTATATACAAAATATAAGCCAACTTTGAAAAAAATTGTAATATAGGCCAAATAATACTTTCTACACACCTACAAATTAAATGATTGTTTAAACACAAGACAACTACAGAAATTTTCTCATTTAAACAAATGTAATCAAGAATTAATAGCCAGAGCAATTATTTATGCTTATTAGTGGGGATTACTCCACCTAGATATCATATTCTGAAAATTGAAAAATGACACCTGGACACGGGAATCCCG
>CABFWO010001972.1:106533-142403 GCA_902155825.1 Timema genevievae | reverse complement strand
CTGGATGAAAGGTACCCTATGTCCTTTTCTGTACCCATGACAACGTGTATGCAAAATTTCATGATGATCGGTCGAGTAGTTTAGGCATGAAAGCGTAACAAACAAACAAACAAACAAACAAACTCACATTCACATTTATAATAGTAAGGATAAATAATTGCCTGTTTTGATGTTAGGATCAATGCTTCAGTGATAGATCGATCATTACGTTTTATGAAAACCACAAATGTTTAATATTTTAATAAATACATAAATAAATTGAAAAATATATAATGTGCTAGTAGTTTAACGATAATGTACAGATCAGTGTTAAACTAGGTTCATTGTTTATATCTAACATATACATGTATATACCTTTTTAAAAATATAATATTAATCTACCTAATAAATATCAAAGAAAATATTCTAATCGGACTTCTTTGTTATGCTACCTACAGCCCAGATCAGCTACCGTTATTTTTTCATTGTTGACTAATATATATTTATTCCCTTTTTGGCAGCTTAGGTATTACGTGAAGGGATCCGGCTGGAAACAGTTATCATATAATATATTTGGAAATAAATATATATTTGTGTTATTGTTCTAAAGGGGTCACTCTGCACTTTCCTAATGTCGTTTGCTATTGTAATGTTGCTCGTTCTTCCTTTTGTCCCTTAAGGACGAAGGATGGGTGTACTAAAAAAAATCAGTCGTTTCAGAAAATAAACAATAATCTAGCTAATAATAATAATAGTAATATAATAACTCACCATTATCAGAAAACAGGGAACACTGCTATATACTCAAATTAGAATGAGCTCATTTTTTAAGCTCACCACATTGGTGATCTAGAGGTCTAAAGAGTCAACATTTCAATAAAATTTAGTGACGGGAAAGTTTATGGTTTGAATATAAGCAGAGTACACCAGAAATTGTTTTACCATCTTCTATTAGCGATTTCATACATCCGACCTAAGAGACCAGGATAATTATAGCAAACTTTAAAAGAATCACGCAGTAATATGCCCTTATTGAGGATGGTAAACCATGATTCGTAAAACTTCCACCTCATGCAAGACTAAAGACTTAATTCTGTCGTTTTAGGCAAAGAAAAATGTATACTTGTAATGAACATAGGTAGCTGCTGCTCCAAGCTGTATCCGCGAGGCGAGCGGGTAGACCTGATCTGATACAGCTGTGCGTGGCGGGTGGTGTAGATATCAGGTGCTACTGTTTTTTCGACTATTGGCGTGTTCGTGGAATGGATGGCGGGGAGAAAATATAAACGTCACAACCTTTGATTTCATTTAGTGTCTGTGTCCTTGATTATTTAAAGATTTATAAGGCTAAGAATAGATTAAAATACCAACTTCAGTACTTCAAAACATATTTTAATAATTTAAAATAAAGTTTTTTTAAAATTAAAAGCGCTTAGCGGGGTGTTTCAATTCCAACGTGCCATTTTTAATATTAATTACTGACATAATTTGTTATCCAGAGTAAAATAGGGGAAATGGCAACGGAAAAGTTTTTGTAATAGTAGTACCTAAAAGTAAACAAAAAATTTAAATAAAACAAAGGGAATCACGTTTGGTAAAATAAATGGTACAGTGCAACGCACAGACTTTCTCCCGCTTTTATCTTAAAATACAAAACACTCCTTGTAAGATTTGTTAAACAAAATAATAGGTCTGTGCAATGTTGTAGAAACACTACACCAAAGATCATAAATGAAATAATATACACTTTTACTTACTTACTCTATGGCATTAGGAACTAGGAACACTGTTACAAAAAACTCTAGAAAAGAGCAATATCTTTGTCCATTAACGAGTATCAAAATCAAATTCATTTTCAAAGACCTGAATTAAAAAGTATATATATTTTCTTATAGCTCAGAAATTATTGTTACAAAACTAATTATATTTCAAATAATTTTTTTATCTTTAATAGTAAGTTATTTTGTTTCTCAAATAGTTTCGGAGAAATGGGAAAATAGGAAAACTTTCCCCGTGTAAAAAAAAAGTACCCTCAAAGTCTTTTTCATAAGAAAATTAGAGTGCCAACTTGTTTATAATGATAAACAGTAACTAGATATAAAATTTAATCAAAATCGTTAGGATTTGAGAAAATAGATTTTTCTCTTTTTGCCCTTCAGTAAACTACACTTAATCTTAGCGTTAGATGTCTCATTCTAAAAGACCCCTGGCAGGACCTTAATAAAACCCCAGATACCAAGCTATAGCCCAATCTGTAAAATAATTTCAGCTCTAGCGTGAGGTACAAACAAAGATATGGCATTGTGAAAACCACTTTTTTTGTTTCAGGGGGCCGTGAAACGTAGACATTTATAAAAATATCGATTTCAATTTTTTTGACGATCAACAATATTTTCTCTCCAAGGTGTCGAGAGAAAGTAAAAAGCTTATTGTGCTCTGTTCAGGGCAGGGCTAGTCTCATATTTGCCCCAGGGCTTCAGGATAAGGGAGTTAACATTTATAGCAAATGTACCAGCATTTGATGTGAAGGGAGAGTTGGAAGACATATAAAAATTCTTTAGTATACCTGGCTGGGATTCGAGCCCTGATCTCACCATCACTGGCGAAATAGCAAATACAAGTTTGGTGCCTTTATTCCTGTGTCCCAACAATGTGGGCTTTTGAATATCAGCACACGAGTTACAAACTAACTAAAATCTAGAAAGAAACACAGCAGTCAGTATTTTTCTGTGAATCTGTCCTGAGACGGGTACTAACTGGACTTCTTTCATTTTCTTCTGTCCTGAGCGTCTTCTTCCAAACCTTCATCTTCCTCTTCCTCTTTTACCCTTTATCTTCCCCTCCATGATCCTTTTCATTAAACAATCCCTATGTAGTGTGTGTGTTTGTCCCAACCAAGACTTTTTTCCTTCCTTATCATCCTTATCAGGCTCCTCTCGTCCTCTACCCTCCTCAACACCCCCTCATTCCTCACCCTGCCTATCCACTTCTACTTCTCCACTCTTCTCCACAGCTCCATGTAAAACTCAGACTACCAACCATCAAAGAGACAAATAGACCAAACATATTTCGAATATCCTCCCCCCACCTCCACCCCCGTCTGGACCACATGGAAACAAACTACCTCTCTATCTAGAAGCGCCGTACTAGTTAGTCAACCCACACAGCATGAGTGCTGAGCGGGACTGACCTACATACCCCTGTTCCCACTTGATGCAATATGGTAGCCTGGTTCACAAGTAATTATTTTACTTGCGTGTGAAAGTTCTACCAGCAAGGCGCCCTGTTGTTATTATTATTATTGATACTATGCATAGTTAATATAATAATAGTCTCTGATGTTAATAGTGACTATCTACAACTATTGAATAAGATACAAGTCTACATATGACAGATAATACTTAAAAGTAGTTTTTATCAGACAACAATCTTTATGTCTAAACAAATTTTGAAAAACAATATGTGAACAAGGTTTGATGGTTGAATAGTTCAAGGAGTCACTCCCATAATAAACTGGACTGTCAATGATATGGATATCGGGGTTCAAATACCGGCCGGGTCTATTGATGATTGTTTATCCTGAATGGTTTCTCACTGTTCTCCCATAAAAATTAGGGTAAACCTATTATAAATGTAAACTTCCTCAACCTTTACATGTTAGAAAAATTAGTTCATGTGTATGTACCCGAACGGGTAGTTACACACAATGTGGGATAATATATACGTTATAAATTAGTTTTTTTATCAGAACTCACGAATTATTATTTATCATAAATAAAATTTAATTCTTAAAATTAATATTTATGGGTTTGTTCGATATTATAAACAAATGGATCGTATTTTTATAATCAAATACGTGAACCATAGCTCTTGAATACAATAAAGATCTATATAATATTTATAATATATTATATATAAGTGCTGGCATGTTAGAATCAGATACAGGTGGTTGAGGTTCGAATCCTAGGTGGGGTGCACTAAGGAATGTTCTACAATATGTGATTTTCCCAAACTTCTCTCCACGCTAATGGGGGTGCATTTATGTTAAAATAACTTCTTAATCCTTACACCTTAAAAAATGACATCAATAGATTTTTTTTGCATCCCGTCTTAAGATTCATCCAGGATATTCAAATTTAATTACATTATAAAAATATGTATGAGGAAGATAAAAATGAATGGTAAATGTACCAGCAATTGCGTGGTGAGAGTGGGAAACTATTTAATTAAATAACTCATAAACCCCAGCCGGGATTCCAACCTCCCCATCACCGTCTGTATGGCCATCAATCCAAGTAACCTTGGTTTTAAACGTAATATTTAAAACACTATATTACATACCTAAAACTACAGGCAGGCCCACTTTCTCGGGTTCATAGAGCTCTAAAATCTTAATTAACTAGATTTTGTAATTAATATATATATACATAAAAGTGAGATAGATTTAAATATATATTTAGGTAACTTATTTGAACTTTTTCTGATCTGTTGAAACACTCGTGTGTGGTAAAGAAAACACATTTGACCCATTAACCAAGTGTGCAGCTGGAGTTGTTAAACAAGAGGCAAAGTCTTACAGTGGTACACTTTGTTTAAATTAAGTTTGAGCCCAATAGACAAAAACCGGGATTGCGGCCTAGCCTCGAGCTGTTGGCAAGATCTTATATTTATAACGTCATTTTTCTCAATGAATAATACTAATTTGTTGGTTGGACTTCTTCTGTGGTAGATAGCTGTAGTGTGCTACTTTGGGCTACATTAATGATTAGTAAGTATTTTTAATAGTAATGTGAATGTCGTTTTACCGGTTTAAAAAGGCAATAGACCCACATAAGTGGACAAGTGGACTAGATAAACATCAAGCTCGTAATATCAGGCTTGCCGGTGATTGAGATGTGTTATTCGAGTTCTGGTTGTTAGCATTGAAGGTATTTTCTCATAAATGGTCTTACGCTTACTACCATCCCTACTCAAATGCGGGTACATTTCTCGTCCATACTCTCGTCAATATAATTATGTGCGTGGAACAGTAGTAAGACGCAGTGCACATACAAATCAATGACCACGTGAAAACTAAAGATAATATATTATGTCGATATATTTCTAATGAATTTTGATCCAAATCTTTTAAAACTAATTGTGTTTATTTATTAACCTTTATCTAGCTCCAATTCACAATTAAAGATTAATAAACTTTTTTGGTTGTGTTTACAAGTCCGAATATTTTTACGAGTTTAGCCATATGCTGTATGCTCCAGTATGGCCTTAAGTGAAAAAATTATATTTTATTGATGATGTTTCAATGAAGTTCTACGTGTTTTCAACTTTGTTAAAATCCATTTACCTAAGAGGTACACTTTTTAAACATTATATATCAATTTAATATTTAGTTTTCTTAGTGTCACAATTTTTTGAAGTCAACCAATAAATTTCCAATATTTTTATTAAATTTAATATGAGCCAGTAACATTGAATAATCAACTAAACATAATTTATAAATTTGGTACTATGTCTATTCCAAGGTTTGTTAAAATGCAATGCAGTCTGTCTTTTTAAAATATTAATGGCATATTCTGAAAATCGTTTTTATGTTTCGAAATATTTTGTCAGTTTCAACAGGTTATTTTTTCAGTATCGCAACTTTAATCAAACGGCAATACAGTTTTATAAGTAAAAGTAAACTTTAAATTTTACAGTTACCTGCTTCGCTGACTGTACAATCTAAAACGTCATTCTCGTGCTAGACTTGATTGTTGATGACAGAGATATAGGGGTTTGAATCCCGGTTTGGTGTACTGAGGATAGTTTGTCCTAAATGGTTTTCCACTCTCTTTTCACCGTGAATTCACGTACACTTCCTCTAAATTCAACCTTTTTCATTCCTAACTCATTAATGTAATTAGTACATATGCGTATAGCCTGACGAGGTAGTAAGACGTACTGCTAAAAAGAATTACATTCGTAAAGGATAAAAATGACAGACACTCGTAAATTTGAAAAATGACACCCGTGTACAGATGTAATTTTTCAAATTTATGGATATGATAGTTGCTAAAGAAAATCTCCATTCGCTAAACTTCGCTAGTCGTGTGAAAGCGTTTGTTTACTTCCAGAATAGAAATTAATAATAATATTTAGCAACGCGTCTTACTACCCGTTCGGGTTATACGCTTAAGTACTAATTACGCTAATGGATTAGGAATCAAGAAGGTTGAATTTAGAGGAAGTGAACCCGCATTTGCGTGGAGGGAGAGTGGAAAAGCATTTAGGAAAAAAAACCTCAGTTCACCCGACCGAGATTCGAACCTCGATCTCCCCATCCTCGGCGGTCGAGCTCAACACGACTAGCGCGTTAGCCAACTACGCCACTGAGGTGGGTCATAGTATAAATTGTTTATTTATCTGAACCACTGGATTCAAAATGTTGAAACTTGGAAAAGTTATAAAAAAAAATATTGGTATCCAGCTTACATCAAGTTTGTTCAACTCACTCACACGCTTTAAAGTAACAACAGTTTTATGAAATGTCGAGGTTCAAATAATTCTTTTCCAACATGTGATTATTTGTTAAATCTACATTCACGAATGCGTGTCCATTTACTCTTA
This sequence comes from Timema genevievae, assembly GCA_902155825.1. Taxonomy (NCBI): domain Eukaryota; kingdom Metazoa; phylum Arthropoda; class Insecta; order Phasmatodea; family Timematidae; genus Timema; species Timema genevievae. Next base: position 135,818 of record CABFWO010001972.1, on the reverse strand, counting down.
AGGTTTACCTTCCAATCTCTCACCCCTTAGATTAAGTTATTAATAGACCTAGTGTTAAATATAGTAATTAAAAAACATAGTTTGGTCTAGATACGCTGATTAGTTAAAAATATATAAATGGTTTACAGACACACATGTCATCATAATATTATCCCACCACTCGTTTAATGTAAAGATAAATAAATGGTACGGCGCACCGCACAGACTTTCTCTCTCTTTCTATAAACTCGTAAGATTTCTGAACGGAATAATGTATATTGTATCATCACCACTCCACATAAGAACACGCATAAAATAATATACAATGATATATAATCAATGAGAAAAGAGGCGCATCTTTGTCCACCTAAGAGCATTTCAAACAGTTTAATGTCTTCCACAAGGGTCAACACTTCGTATTAAAATTTCGATTTCTGGTTAAAATTTTAACATTTTATAAGGTGTTGCAGATCTTCAAGTCATCGCATTGATATTTAATTATTCATTTATACATTTTGACCAATAAAAAATGTAAATATTGACTATTGAGTCTAAAATGGAGATAGATCATTGCTATGCAAACATTTCTCCTAAGAGATTTAAGGAAAAATAACATACTTTTTTAGATACTTATATTTAATTACTCTATGGCATTGGAGAATTATTGCGTTAAGACTTAAGTAGTATATGTTTACAACTAAAGCTCACAAAATTGTATTAATATATTTGCAAATATCTCAGAAACTGCTGCTTTTATAAAAATATATGTCAAATAAAAGTTTTTTATTTCTAATAGTCCTACAATTTTGCAATGATAAGTTGTTTAGTTTCTCAAATAGTTGTGGAGATACGGAAATTAACGCTTCTGTAAAGTACCCTAAAAATCATTTTCATAGGAAAATGAAAATAGCCAGTTTATTTATAATCTTAATCAACGCCTAGATACGAATTTTAATCAAAATCGTTTGAGCAGATTTTGAGAAAACCAATTTTTTCTCTTTTCGCCCTTCAGTAAACTACCCTTAATTTTAAGTTTTTATAGACACACAGACAGACGGCATTGCAAAGACTATTTTTTAGGGTTCGGGGGGTCATGAGACGTCGACATCCATCAACATTTCAGGTTAGTTTTTTTTACGATCGCAATACTTAAGCTTTAATGTCCAAAAAGTTAAAAATATATATATAATTGCGTATAGATTGAAAATTATTGATTTTATAAAAATATGTTTCGAATAAAATATTTGTATTATAAATATATATACATATTTGTAATGCTAAGTAATTTCATATCTCAAATAGTTTCGGAGCTATTATAAAAAATGTTAATTTACGCATCAGACCGGAGCCCTTAAAGCCATTTTGCCGAAATATTGAGAGTAGCCATTTTGTTTGGAATATTTATTAATGTTCATAAATGAAATTTAATCAAAATCGTTAGAGCCGATTTTGAGAAAATCGACTTTTTCTCTTTTTTCCCTTCAGTAAACTACCCTTAATTTTAGGGGTAGATATCCAATTCCAAAAACCCCTCGGGGCAACCCTATGAAAACCCTAGATATCAAGTTTCAGCTCAATCGGTAAAATAGTTTAGGCTCTAGTTGGAGGTACAGACAGACAGACAGACAGACGGAAATTCAAAAACCACTTTTTCGGATTCAGGAAGTCATGAAACGTCAAAATTCATCAAAATCTCGAGTTCGAATTTTTTGACGATCACCATACTTTCTCTACCTGTAAGATAGAGAGAAAGTAAAAAGGATCAAAATGTTTGGAAAAGACAAAAATGGATAGCCCTTTAGTTTATTTTTTATGTATGCCCCTAGGAATTATTCAAAACGCATTTATATATTATATATTCATTCAAATAAAGTACTATTTTGTTGTCAAAAGAATTCTTTGTAGATTTTCTAACTTGAAGAGAAGTGTGAATTTTAGAGATCCGATTGATAAAAAGTAAGTTTTGAAATTAAATAAATTTAGAACTTTAAAAGTAAAACTTCATTGACTTCAAGATTTATGAAACGAGTTTCTAGCTTGACTGGAAATTACGTGTTTTATTTTTGAATCGATCGACCAAAAATATCAAATAAAATAATTTCTTTGAAATGATTGGCCATATATAAAAGGCGGAAAAGTTTTTTTTTTGCATAAAACTATCCAAACATTATATGAAAAAGATTGTGTAAATTTTGCAGTTAATTATTTATAACAATTCAATGACCGGCGTAATGATCAGTAATGAATTTAAATATAATTACATATTGATAATAAACGAAGCTAATACAACCATATTGGGGCCAATTCGTTGCGATTTGCGACCTGTAGAGTGTTTACATACACTTCGTTTACCCTGAAAGGTAGCAAGATTATCTATCACGTTTACACTATGGTATAGCTTATATTTTGGATGGTTGTGTAATCAAAAGAATGGCTCTTACCTTTCAGGATAGACGGAGTGTACATATTTATGGAGCAATGAAAAATTATACACAGAGGGCTAAACTTCATTTACGTTATTTTCAAGTAAATCAAAATTGTACATATTTTTATATTTGAGTCTGCTTTTTCAAAAAATATTTAAAAATATATTTTAGTACCGCGTATTACTACCTGTTCGGGTTATACGCTAATATAATAATTACGCTAATGGTTTTATAGATTAAGGAGGTTATATTTATATAAAGTGTACCCGCATTTGCGTGGAGGGATAATGTAAAACTATTTTAAAGTCAGTACATCTGACCGAGATTCGAAACTTGATCTCCCCATCCTCGGCAGTCTAGTCTACTGCGAGAGTAGCGCATCAGACCACGAGGCCACCGAAGCTGTTACTAAAAAATACAAAAAAAATTATGGGTTGCAAAATAGTTGAGGTAATTTTATCGACGCAACATTGGCAAGAATGCATGGAGTGAGAATAGAACACATCTGGAGGAACAACTCATAAGAGTAATGTCAAGGATGTACAATAAATACCTATTGAATACTAATTTTTGTTTCGTAAGAAGGTCTAAAGCTTATCGGTAAAGAGTGTACTAGAGACATCTTGAGAAGTTTCTTTATAAACACAAGAGTCAGTAGCTTTGTGCTCCCAAACTGTTTATGCACACACATTTTATCTCTCTCTCTCTAATAGGTTCAAACAACCTCTTCACCATTTACTTGGAATAGGACCCAGTTCGGTTCCGCCCTTCCCAGCCACGTGGCTGAGTGGTAAGGGAATTAAAATATAGACGGGTCGCAATAGAAAAAAACCTTATCAAAAAATTTATTTAAAAAATACTGAAACTACTTTATTTTGGCCTATGCACACCAATCCATGTGCTGCAGCAGCTGTGACTTTTGTGGGATGGTGCCCATTTTGACAGTTATTATTATTATTATTATTATTATTATTATTATTATTATTATTATTATTATTAGCACCGCGTCTTACTACCCGTCCGGGTTATACGCACTTACGCTAATGTGTAATGGTAGGGTGAGTGTGAGATGAAATGGAGGACCTACAGTTTAACGTGGAATCCGAACCACGGTGGAGGCCTGGCATTCCTCACATTCACAAGTTGTGATTAATACACGTGTTGTCAGAGGTGAAGGAAGGGTTTGGCAATCAGATAAATCTGTGCCGGGACCGAGGATTGAACCCCGGACCCCCAGCACAGAAGTCTGACACCTTACCCCTAGACCACCAGGTCACCAACAAATATATAGCTCGGCTATTTAATCCACCTTTACTTATTGGACACACTAATATAAACAATAACTATAATTTGGTAATTTTTCTTATAAATAATATTTCAAGAATATTAAAAATGTCACGTTGGCTCTAAACAGGAATATAAACCTCCTTTAAACAAACCTTATAGCTTCTAGGTATAAAAACAATCACCGATATGCTTTTACCATAAATAACATATTAAAACCCTACCGGAACGTTGGGCCAATGGGAGAGGCTTGGGGAACACCTATAAAACCCCTATCTAATGCCTGGTACTACATGCCGATAAAAGTGCTAAGTAAAAAAAAATAGTTGAAGAGAGTGGTGGGGGTTGTAAGTAAAGCAAGGCGCAGAAGCTAAGATAATCCATGGTACTACTGTTTCCAACACTTCTGCTAAGAGGTCTTAAATAACTAAAGCGTCGTTACGGGAAGGATCTCATCTCTTAAGATATACTCTGGGCAGGGGGGTTAGAGGGGTTCTATAAAATGGAAGGAGATCACTCCGATAACCTCCCCACGTCCTACCCGACATGTTCCCAGGCCTACCAACCTGTTAGTATTCCGTACAGTTGAAAGATCTCGCTATCTAGATATCTAGACTGCACGCGTATAGATATGAAAGGACGCCTTCTACTATACCGTGCAAGAAGTATAAAATAAATAAAGAAGGACTGCGATGGGGTGGAAAGATAGGGTAAAGGGGTTGAATATGTGTATGCGCGCGCCTGAGTCGAATAAGGGGCTAGTTACTTTACTCCTTTTCATTGCTACACAAAGTCATATATCTACTAGCCGAAAGCACGCACCGTGGCTATTATAGTAGGTTTTTTTTTATTACGCCACTGTATATTTATGAGAGGTATGCTTGTTCGTGCTACGGTAAATACCCCCCTTCCCTCAATCCTCTTCGTACCCTGGCCACTTGGAGCTCCAAAACACCCGCTTTTATTTGAGAGTGAACGGAGAGTGGTAACACTATGGATACTATATTTATTATTTAGTTTTTTTTTGTCCAGCCCGTTTTTTTATCACCACGTATTAATACCTGTCTAGGTATGACTATGCAAATGGTTGAGGAAGGAAGCGTTTTAGAGGTAATATACCCTCATTTGCGTGGAAGGAGTGTAGGAAATCACTTAGTAAATACCACCTCCAGTAGACCCGACCAGGATTGGAATGACAATCTCCCCGTCATCAGCAGGCCAGTGTAACACTAGGGTGACGCCTTAATCCATTTGGACACCGAAGCGAGTCCTTCTGAGATATTCGCATGTAATTACAATAATGTGGTAGGGACAATGAAGATATAATCTTATAGGAAATATACCTACATTAGTGTATAAGTAGAGTATGAAAACTTTTATAAAAAAAACTTCGGTTCACTTGGCTTGGGATTCGTCCTTTCCGTCACTTGTAAACCAGGGTAGATGAGTTCGACATTTAATCTGCGTGCCCACCGATGCAGTTTTTATAAACGTTTTTTAAAACATTAGTTAAACAAGATAATCAGATTTAAACTCATGTTTCTTGCAAAGCATCAAATTCTCAGATAGTACAGCTTATAGTTATAGTTTCATCTAAAGAAGAAAGATTTTCAGTAAATTTCAAATTGAAAAATACCTTCGGTTTTAACACGTCTTTGTGTTTTCAAGACTTCCGCGCTTGAATCTAGGACCAGGCACGAATCGCGAGTATGTTCATTTTTTTTTATCCTGCATTTTTTTTATTAAGAAATAGCGTTTAAACAATAACAATTTATTATTTTAAAATTTTAATTACATTATATTCTGACTGAACAGTAAATAATTTCAAAAATTGGAACAGGAATGATTGAAACGCTTATTTATACAATAGACTTTGTAAAATCGTTACAATGGAAGAGGACATTGGAAACAGTTATGGAAACAGTAAATGAAGCAGTGATGGAAGGAGTCGTAGAAACAGTAATTAAAGCATTTACGCAATATGGTCTTCAAAATGAGATTATAAACAAGGTTAATACTCCACATAGCTTCCAACGGACAGAGAAGTGATGGTAACCTTTTTATAAAATTGTTTTTGTTGTGTCGAGACTCATAAGTGTGAAAAGTGCAACGTAACTTCCTTTAAGATGAACCGACGAATACAAACCAATGCCCGCACGCTCTTAAAAACACTTCAAATAAATGAAAAAAAAAATGGAGGGTGGCTGTGTCTTGGACACGGCCGTGTGTTGTAGTGAATACGTTTGAACTTAAACGAACATCGTAGCTTCTCCGAGTCAAAAGTTATACTAATTGCAAATCTCGATACGCAGCAAAATAACCTCAAAATGGCGGCGCTTCCCCCTCCACCGCGCGCGATGAGTCACTGTTCTCGCTTATCGTAATGAATTCTTTGATCATTTAGCTATTCAGTGGTATAATTTAATTTTAGATGTAGAGGAAAGATTCGAAACTACAACACCAAACTGTATCCCCCGATTTTGTTATCATTAGGTTTTTTGGATTGCCCGCGTATGGTAGCAAATTTAAAGACGTATTCACGTCAAAAAAAAAAAGTTCACACGAAATCTTTTGATTGTGTCAGATGTATTAAAATAAGTATGAGTAAGTATGAAATTCGGACGACGCTCAGATGCAGCTTTGTACCAGCACAATCCATGTTCTTATTGAACAGAAATGCGTAGTGCCCTGGGCTATGGCCACACGGCACACCCTAGTTCGCCACAGCGGCACACTCTTTGCGGAACACACTTTTAGATAATTCGACCCCCAATGCGAGTATATAAACAAGATGGCCTTGTACCAAGATGCATAGTCAGTTTTTAAAATATTTTTCAAATTATTTCTTAAATCGAATCAAATGTGAAACTTGTTTGCTTAGATGCGTCCGTTCACCCAAAAAAAGAAGATATTCTACGCTTTTCTGAGCCTGTTGACAGGGTGGCTACAAAACATATTTTACAAAATTCCCTGACTTTTCCAGGTTTTCCAGGCAACATTTTTCAATTTTCTCTGACTACTTTTTTCCAGTTTTAATGGTTTATGATGACTTGTTTTATTTATTATTGATCACATATTAAAAAAAAAGTTTGTATCTACTAAACATAAACTTTTAAAAATTAAAATGTTATTTTATTTAGGTACTATTAACTTTTGTTCTAGTGTTTAGTTGCGAAATTAATGGGATATTTTAGACATAATTTTAATTCACTGACTTATCCATATGTTTAGTTAAATTCCCTGACATTTCCCTGTTTTCCCTGTCATCCAAAAATCCCTGGACTTTTCCAGGTTTTCCCTGTTTTCCCTGTCTGTGGCCACCATGGTTGACCTCCAAAATTTTAGGTAAATAGTATTTAGTAACTGGATAGCAAGTTTGTTAGTGGATAACAGCCCCGTAGATTGGAAAAAAAAAGTGACGCCATACATTGAGGGAGTCCATCACAAAAAAACTTATCGAGTATGAAATATGTAAATGTTACCTCTGGCCGATAGTTTCTTTGTGTTGATGATCTTGGCAGCGAACTCCAAACCAGTCGACTTTTGCACACATCTCCGCACCACGGAGAAAGCACCTCTGAAACAAACAAGACGAAGGGGAACGTCAGTCAACGGGTCCACCACGGAGATGGGGTGTCTGTTCCAACTTCCAATTAGATAATGGACCAAAGTCAAGAGGTGCGACTTTCCGGCGCTGAGTTAAGCCCTATCCGAGGCAGAGCATTTTTGTTTTCAAGTGGTGAGAAAGCAAGAGAGATTCATTTCATTTTTTTTCTTCAGGTATCTTATTATTAGCACCGCGTCTTACTACCCGTTCGGGTTATACGCACTTACGCTAATGTGTAATGGTAGGGTGATTGTGAGATGAAATGGAGGACCTACAGTTTAACGGGGGATCCGAACCACGGTGGGAGGCATGGCATTCCTCACATTCACAAGTTGTGATTAATACACGTCTTGTCAGAGGTGAAGGAAGGGTTTGGCCATCAGATAAATCTGTGCCAGGGACCGAGGATTGAACCCCGGATCCCCAGCACAGAAATCTTGACACCTTACCCCTAGACCACCAGGTCACCATTTCAGGTATCTAAAGTGTACGTTCTGAACCCAATGATTATATCAGCACACGAGAATTTCTATGAGCGAGAGCGGAAAGGCCTACAAAATTTGACGGGAAAGGTATTTTCACATACCTTCCAGGGTTATTTTACATGTCACAGAAGATATGGGACAGACTTTACTTACAAATATGAAGGAAGTTGTGATAACGGTTTTATATCGCTCAAGACTTATATTTAAAGAAAATTGACCACTCGATAGCAAGAAAATGACAATGCTGTTTCCCAAATCAAAACCGTGCAGTTCTCTCAGGAATGATATCCAGTGTAATAGCATGTGAGTTACTGTGGATTCACACGTTTAACGAAAAACTAGCGCAGAACATAAACGTGGTCACGTGACGAGCTCCAAGCCAATCACAAGATTTCCGCCTCGTCGGCGCGAGGTGTCCTGCTAAAGTTCAACTCATCTCTTCTTTGTCTGCTCTGCCTGAGATGTTCGGCAGAGGAAAACCAATCAAATCTCAGAACCAACCATCTCAAATCAGTGCGCATGCGCTGTAGAGCTAGAAGCTAGCAGACAGCTTCGTTGGCCGTTGTGAGGAGATTTGAAATAGCCCGTGTTTATCAATGTATTGTATTGTGTCACGACAAAGCGTTATAATTTGAAAACATCCGTTGGGAGAATGATCTAAAATATACATCTACATACTAGAAAATAAAATATGTTGATAATCAGCTGTTTCAAGTTAGCGTTGCAATGCATCATGGGTCAACTTAAAGTGTGTGAATTACAGCGAAGATTCTGCTTTCTATTTTTTCGGCGAACGTGCGTAATCAATCTTTATTTTAAAGAAACCGCTCAATCCTTTCCCCCCAAACTAACCTTTTGCCTCCAGAGAACTGACCTTCAAGAGGAAGGTCTTCTTGACACACTACCCTAAGACACACACTTTCGTGTGGCCTTTTTACACAATCCGTACAGCTGTTTGTTTAACTTGAGTCGGCGTCAAGTGCGGTGTGTCGACTAATGGGATTTACAACCCGGTATTTCAGCGGATTGATTCGAGTGGTGAAGAGTGGGTGCTCAACTGTTGCTTGTTTGTTTTATTTCCGACAGGAGGGGAGGTGGGCTAAGCACGCATGCGCCATAGACGTGTCGAGATCAACTGCTCCGATAGGATGTACACACAGTGTGTCATATTATCAAGTTTTTCTTTGGGCCAGTTATATTATTTTTAGTTATAATTACTTTTTAACCACGCTATTATTATTATTATTAGCACCACGTCTTACTACCCGTTCGGCTTATAAGCACTTACGCTAATGTGTAATGGTGATTGTGAGATGAAATGGAGGAACTACAGTTTAACGTGGAATCCGAACCACGGTGGTAGGCTTGGCATTCCTCACGTTCACAAGTTGTGATTAATACACGTCTTGTCAGAGATGAAGGAAGGGTTTGACAATCAGATAAACTTGTGCCGGGATCAAGGATTGAACCACGGACCCCAACACAGAAGTCTGACACCTTACCCCTAGACCACCAGGTCACCTAACCACGCTATTGAACACACTATATAAATGTCAAGATAATTCAGATTGGTTTGCCAGCGATAGGGAGATGTGGGTTCGAATCCCGGGTGTGTGTTGAGGGTGGTTTTCTTTAAATGGATTTTCCTCTCTCTCTCTCCTATGAAAATACGGGTACACTTCCTATATATATGGCCTCCCCATTCCTAAAACCATAAGCGTACTCAAACGGATAGTAAGACACAGTGTTAAAAAAAACTTTTCAAAGTTAAAACTAACACTAACCCAAAAATTTGACCTTGACCAAAGGGTTGAGTGAGCCCTACATTAGTGGTTTAGAGCGTTTTTTTTCCACAAACCCATATCATAATCACTATCGCTCATCCTATTTACACACTGCACAAAAAAAATGTGTTGGCGGAGTTTTATCGACTTAATGATGAGCCCCCATTAAAACGTGTATGTACTCGAAAAGTTATCTACAGATTGGACGATAAAAAAAATATCGGTTGGTTTCTAGCGAATCAGCCCACAGTGTCACTGATATCGGCGTGTCATGATAGGTCAATTAATATGTGATCTAAACTAGATAAAACATCGTGAAAAAAATATTAGAATTGTTTTGTTGGTGGTTTTAACAACATTGTGTTACTTTGTTCTTAAATACCGCCAATAGTGTTCCTTTCGATAAAATAGTAGTCAAAATGGGCTTAATATGTATGTAGCCTATGTATATGTGAGTATATAAATACCTACATACATACACGCACATGAATGTCTATATACATGCATACCTATCTATATGCATCCCTATACACATTTATAAATATGCATACATACATTCATATATACATCCATGCATTTACATCCATATATACATATACATCCATACACACATATATACATACATATACATATCCATATATACATACATATACGTACGTACACACACACACACACACACACACACACATATATATATCCATATATTAAATGGTAAAATGAAGGGCTCGGACCTAACTAGATTAAAAAATTCACATGACTCAATCAGATAAAAAAAAGGTACTTTAAATGGTGTATCTTGCACTTATATACTAAAAAATATCCAGAGACACCTCAAAAACAATCAAAATAACTCTAAAAATATTGATTTTTCATATTAAATTCCCTTTGGTAAAAAGGGTTCGAAATTATCTACTTAAAAAGATTTCACATGATAGGATGAGATAAAAAATTATAGGTGTCTTTTAATCTTCTATAGTTAACATTATATACATCCACATATATACATCCACATATATAAATGCATCCATATATATCCATCCATATATATAAATGCATCCATATATATCCATCCATATGTATCCATCCATATATATATAGCCTTATATACCAATACATAAACAAATATTCAATTTACAATCCTAAATCCACCAAAGCCCCTTTGTCTATAAAATAATCTGAACAGGTAACGAAAGACGGAACGTTTCTTGCAAGTTCGCCCTCCCTCTTAATGGGTTCCAATGGCTGGTGCTAACCTCCCTGTTCTGTCGCATTCCACTTTGGCATAACCATAGAGAGGAATAAAATAAACTAAACTAACATGGAGTGGACGTAAGGAATCTTTCCCAAGCAATCCACTACCCTATTTCTCGTTAACAACTTCTGAATCTGTCGTGTGTGATGGATCTTCTGTGAGCTTTCATCTTCTACGAGAATACGTCAGAGTACTCGTAAACAAAAACATGTCCTAAAACTAACAGCAAGTGTTGTCTCGAGTAGCTGAGGATTACTCGGAACTAAGATAACGTCATCCTAAATCATTTCAGAAAAATGTACAGAATAGGTGTGTTTATTTTATTTCAAGGTTATATAACTTTAACTTCTCCGCCAGGAAAATGTTAAAACAAAGCACTAATCGGGGGGTTTTATGTTTATTAATATTTATGCTAAAACAAATCACTAATTCGGGGGGAGAGGGGGAATCATAATTTATGTTTATTAATAATTATGCCAATTCAAAACATCATTTTTATTATTTATCATGACTATTTTGCAATTTTGCTAGAAATTATTTTTTCCCCCCTTCATGTGGCTTTTTTAAAATTCTTGATTGATTCTTACTTTGATATTAATTCTGGGTTGAGAACATTAATCAAGTGAGCGATTTCAAGCTAGAATCTACACATTTTAATAGTTGTTTTATGCTTTAGGTATTTAATTTCTTTGATTATTATCAATATTGTACAACTTGCTTCGGTGGCCGCATGGACTTAGGCGCTACTCTGGCAGTAGACTAGACAGCGGTTCGAATCTCGATCGAGTGTACTAAGGGTGGTTTTTACAAAATGGCTTTCTACTTTAACTCCACGCAAATTCGGGTAAACATCCTCTAAATATAACATTCCATAATTAATTCATAAGCGTATAACCCAAACGGGTAGTAAGACGCGGTGCTAAAAAATATTGTATTTTTATTCAATAGGAGGACCATTACTTTTATTTTTATATGGGAATGATTCTATCATAAAATACATGTATTTATGCTCCATTTATGATTTCCAAAGCTCATGCGGAGGCTTCGGTTTCAGGTTCTATAAAATGGCTGGAGTTTTATTAAAATTATAACATGGTTTAATAATTAGATAAAGTTTAGTCTATAGCTGTATTCGGACTTGTTTGGTTGGTGGATTTTTGATAGGCATTCCCCAGAAAGCGCACAAGTTCCATTACGTTATAAAAAAAAATTAACTACATCGTAACACATCCATTAACAACTTGGAGATCACACCACATACTTGACACCGTGTCTATTTAGAGCTTCATTATCGTCATCACCATCCATCACTATTAATCATATCACTGAAATCATCATCATCATCGTATAGTTCTGTCATCGCACTTCTCCAGTTATCAAAGACTTACCGACACGGGTGCTCTTCTCATTGGCATATTGACTCACTAGTTCAAGTTAAGAAGCACGGTACTGTCATGAAATTATTCGAGGCAAAGTCAAACTTCATAAATCGTTTTCCGAGAATATTACGGAATATATCAAGATTACCTCACTTTAGATGTAATTAATCTCAGGTTTAACTTCCCCTGCGACAGTTATAGCGGAACGTGTGTACCGTTCATTAGGGTATAAACCCGCATAAAACAATCAAAGCGTCATACAGGAGTTCAGAGAAAACCTACTTTAAATAAACCGAGAACGCTCTGGTTTAGACGTCAACCCGGACATTATATCAAACTTTATTATTGTAATTTCAGCGAAGGTTCCCCCACGTGCGCGTTTTTCAGCTGCGCTACGCCGACCAGCTGATGACTTGTAAAATATGGTTTATGGTCGCCACGCACCGCCGTGAAAACATTGGAGACTGTTAACACTGGGAATGGTTTCAGAAACGAGACCATTACATACGTTTTATTAGCCTGTACATAAAATATGATTCATTGCTCCAATTTTTTTCCGTTTTTACCGCGACTTGATGCCCGGTCGGGCAGTACGCATTTATATTATTTTATTCAACGGGTCTAATGGGTGCTGGAAAAGACTTGAAAAGAACAGGTGGACAGACAAGACAAATGATGTCCTAAGAATAGTGGGTGAGAAGAGAGCCATTTTGGAACTGTCTTCTGCACGAAAGGAAAGGTTGAGGGAAAGAGGAGCTTAGGAAGAAGGAGGATTCAAATACTAGATGGCTTGAAGAAAATAAGAAAATTATGGGAGCTGAAGGTGGCGGCAAAGGAGAGTTCGAATTGGCGGCCTAAGTTTCACTGACAAAAGGAATTGATCTGTCGTGAGACTGAACACCTAATAATAATAATAATAATAATAATAATAATAATAATAATAATAATAACACTATTACGGTAGGGATAAGAAAGGTCAACTTTAAGGAAATGTACTTAAATTTGCGTGTAGGAAGAGTGGGAATCATTTAGGAACAATCACTCTCAGTAAGCCCGACCAAGATTCGAACCTCGATCTCCCCGTCATCGGCAGTCTAAGTCAATTGCGAGAGTAGCACCTCAGACTATGCAGCCATGGTGGCGGATGAATATTTGTTGTTTTGTTTATTTTCAAGAATGGGGGGGAGGGGGGGGAACATAGCATGACAAACTCCAATGTGATATATGTGCTGTCCAAATACTTGAAACTTTTCAAATAAAATACAAACTTTGACCAAACTTTGTAGACACATAAACTAACTTCACTAGAGGCATCCCAAGAGTTATAGACTTTCGGTCAATGAGACGGAAAAGTCTATTCGGATAGTGTTAACTGAAAATAAAAACTATGGATGAACAAAAATTCTAGATTCTTATGAGTTTTTATAACTATAATTAATATAAATATTGCGTCTGGCACAGTGTTTGACTATCTTTCTACATTTAGAAACCTCAACTGGTCTTTAAATATCTGCCATAGGCATCGCCATTCCCCCCCTTGCACCCCTACCACCATTTATTTGAGGTATTTAACGTGTACTTTCATAACAGACATATTATATCAGCACACGATAATTTCTATGATCAAGAGCGAGAGCACCTACCAATTTTGCCGGGAAAAGTATTTTCCCATACCTTCCAGGGTTCTTTTACATACCACAATCATCATGAAACCAAAGGCTTTACTTCCCCTCCGAAGGAAGTTGTGCTATGGATTTTCATCGCTAAAAAAAATGAGAAAAAATCTATCGACCCCGGTTGGGATTGAACCCACGAAAAACCGGATGCTGTGGCAAGAACTTTGACCCAAGACCACCNTCGACTTAAAAAAAAGGGTTATGTCCAAATATCACGATGCTCATGACAAGAAGCTGCTGGAATGTGTGAGGAAATATTTGATATGTTTCAGACAAATAAACTGTAAAATTCATAAAGTCGATAATATGAAGTCTACGGGCCAGTTTTATAATCGGAGCTAAAACGCCTCAAGTTCGGCTCGATACTAAATAAAAAGAAGACACCGCCACCTAAACCAGAATGCGAAAGTGGCACACTCCATTCAAGTTTAGGTAGGTGTCGTCTTGTATTTAATACAGCGCCGCACTTGAGTTGTACCAAGTCTGACGATAAGCCTAGCCCACAGACAAATAATATACCCAGATACTCAACCTCCAGGTGAAAGTGGCTGCGCTCCTTTTGGCAGCTTCAGTCCTTCACCACTAGAATCGCTGTGGCTAGTCCTATCATCACCCAGCAGTGACACTAGCGAAGACCAGTGTTGAAGGACTCAAGCTGGCTGGCAAAAGAAGCGCAGCAAACCCCCCGTAAAGTTGAGAGTCTGTTTCTATTATTTGTCTGTGGCCTGATACTACGGAGAAAATATTTCATCTGTGAAAACTTTCATCTTTATTCAGAGGCTGTTTGTCAACAAGACGTGGTTGTAGCGGAAATAGGTTTCAGTTGGCGCGTGTGCGCACTTCCGGCTCTGAAATTTAAAGAGTAATTAACGAGTCTCTGGAGGTAGTAAGACCCCACCTTGTGAGCGACAACCGGAACCAATAAACACAGGGAGAGGCAATATCCTCTAATTAGGTCGCGCGCTATCCTGAGGGGAACTTGACATTTTTCAATAGCAGGGCTGGCTCAGCGTCAACAGATACAAACAGACGTGCTCTTTTCTTCTACGGTAGGGATTTGGTTCTGAAACACCTCCTAAAGTAGGCATCTTCTTCCGAAACGCCTCCTAAAGTAGGGATCTTCTTCCGAAACACCATGATTTTGCGGAAGTGAAAGGTTTTAGATACTTTCTAACACTTACAATTTATGAAGCCCTATAATAGGTTTAAAACTATTACTACCAGATCTAATTAGTTCTAATACTGTGTGGCAGATAAAGGGCCAGTTTCATAGTCAGACTTAGTACGCCTCAAGTGCGAGTCGATACTAAATACAGGACGACACCTACCTGAAATTGAATGGAATGGGCCAGTTTCATATGCGAAACTGGCCCATTCCATTTTGGTCCAGGTAGGTGTCGTCCTGTATTTAGTATCGACTCGCACTTTAGGCTCACTAAGTCTGACTATGAAACTGGCTCATAGAATTACTTCGACACCACAAGCGGGAAACGCCCAATTCTCTTCAAAATTTGCCCCAGCGAACGAGGCAACTCGGCTTTGAAGACCAACACACAAACATCTAACACCTGGGCCAGACGACGAGTAAATGAGAGAGGCGTCATTCGGGGTGTTCCCAACAACCGCCGTCGAGCGCTAGGGGTCGGGTGGCGTGATTCGTGATTATTACCACTCCCCTTCTTACTTGGAGAAAACCTTGCCAAATTTTGTGAGCACCACTAGTACATAAAGGCCTGTCATTGGTTCACGTATATCTATTCTATTGTAACCACCCGTCGGAGGAACTACTGGAAGAAATTCACGAGCATCTGCTAAGACAACGTACTGAAGACCATGATTGTTAAGGCGTCTGTGTCACCTCCTCGGTGCAGAGCAATCTACGGCGGATACTATAAGTTTTGAGGGATGCTGTAATCTTTATTGAGCTTTGAGCTCTATTATTATATGTCCATATGACTTAGTTTTTGTATGTCAGTACTACTGACTTGTTTACCTATGCCCATAAGGCATAGTTTATAGCTTTACGCACTATCTTTCTATGTCTATTAGGCTTAGTCGAAAATATTAGGGCCAAGATTAGACTCCTTAGACTATATTACTATGCTGCGGCTAGTTTAAAGAATAGAATTAAATAATGTAGCATATCAGGATATCTATTGCTATGTTTCACGACCTAACTGGGTCTGTAAGTGACACTTGTTTCTGATGTGTGTAACTGTGTAGGCTAATGCTATGCGGTAAGCAACCTGTGGAAGTGCTACTTGTCAATAGTAGTGGCCCACGGGGTTTTGTCTGTTGTGTACGGCCCCCTTGTGGCGGCTTTAACGTTAGTAGAAAATGATCACTATTTTTTCTAGTATTATTGTCCCCTTTTTAGGGTAACAGAAGAAATATACTATTGATTGCTCAGGCAGTACTATTATGAATTGACCAGCCATAGTATCTGTAGCGTCTAGATTCCTGGTAGTTCGCCGTTTACTAGGTGTAAAATTATAGTTTCTCTTCTAGGAGCTTATAACATAGTAATGTCTAACTTTCTATGGAGTTAACCCAAGCTAGCTAGCTCATGTTAATTACCGCCCGTGTAGCTCCTTAAATTGGGACTAAATTTATATGGTTTAGTTCTTTATATTTAAAATTATGAGTTGTTGTTGGAAGCCTCACAGTCAGCTGACTGGAGTAGAATTCTCTATGATTATTTTGTAATTAGATTTGATTACCACCACTTATTTATATTACTTTAGAGTTACTGACTTTCATCCTATCTGATGACTTAATAATTGCCCTGCTTTAAAGAGTTACAAGCTTTTCTTATTAACACCTGTGACCAATATGTGTGGGTTGTAGGGTGTACCTGGGTGCTACACACCTGATGCTCCTTTGTCGAGATATTTATATTGTTGTAACCGTTTATATTCTCATGTTTAAGGAATGAAGGGTTTGAATAATTTCTACCTATAATTCTATGTATTTCCTTTTGAATTGATTAAATAATAATAATAAACTGATTTGTTAAACTTGTAAATTATTCTTGAACTTTGTTCCTTCCAATCAACATTTATAAGTTCACAAGTATTGTAGGAGAAACAATCTAATTATTCGAAAATTGCAAAAATGACATTTTGTTCCTTGACATTTGTGTGTAGTAGAACGAAATTTTTCAAATTATAAAAAACATTATATCTGTCAATAGATCCAAATTCAGTGTTGACTATCTATTTAAGTATCTAGTGATTAACATAAATATGAATTGATTATAAGCCCGTTTTGATGGTCGCATGGTCTAAGGCGCTAATTTCGCAGTATAATAGATTGCCGATGATGGGGAGATCCAAGGTTCGAATATAGGTCGGGTGTACTTTGGGCGGTTTCCCCCAAAATTGTTTTTACTCTCCTTCCACGCAAATGCAGGTGTACTTCCTTTAAATTTAACCTTCCTCATCCCTAAAACCATTAGCGTAATTAGTACCAAAGCGAATATTACGAAAGGGTAGTAAGACGCGGTGCTAAAATAGAAATAACGACCGTCCGAACCTTAACGACCGCTTAGCCACCGTAACGGGTCAAGCAACTGCTTACACGTTTTCATAAACAATAGCTTAGATTTATAATAACTACCGCACTAGCAATAAATAATATTAGTAATAATAAAAAGTACCAATCGAATTCATGCGATTATCGAGAAAGCTAACCAGCGAGATTGGAAAAAAAAAAGCGTGGTTCAATGACAAAGGCGCATCTGATCATGCGTGAGTGTTTAACAAAGCTTCAAAGCGTGATTCTGTGCGGATATAATATATATGTATGTGTGTGTATTTGTGCGACATTTACGTTTCAATAAAATGTTGAGGCGCCGCGTGATTAGCGCCGCGCTACCGGGTGGGGGATGGGGTGCAACCTTTTTCAAGAGCTCGGGAATGTCATCGAGCACAGCGCGGTCAATTTGTATACAACCCCCCATCTAAAAGGGCGTAATGAATAAATAATGATCCCCCCCCTACCCCAAAAAAAACTTTTTCAAGCACCTCGTCTTACAACCTATACTAGGGAAAATCATCCTCAATACACCCGACCGAGATTCGAAACTCGATCTCCCCGTCAGTGGTAGTCTAGTCTACTGTGAGAGTAGCGCGTTAGAGCACTCGGCCACCGAAGCGGGTCTTACCTATAGTTATCTGCGTTATCTGATAGCTCGTAATATTAATATAATCACACACTTGTAGCCGACGATTTCCGCACGCCCATCATAGACTCTGCCTTAAAATATGAGTGAAGAATGACCCTGGGTACGGGACGAATCCTGGATATCTTAGTGGTTAGAGCATTGGCGTACCAAGACAGGTCCCGGGTTCGATTCCCGCGTCTAGGTGTCATTTTTCAATTTTCAGAATATGATATCTATATGGAGTATTTCTCACTAAAAGCATAAATAATAGCTTTGGCTATTTAATTCTATAGTTAAATACGCTAAAGCCCTGGATCAACTCTGAAGTTGTACAACCCTTGAAAGTGGGAAGGGCCAACTGACTGCTCTACGAGAGTGGTTTGTTGAAAAAAACTAAAAGTCGTTGAAGAACGGTCGTATTCCAAAGTCAGAATGATTTGTGGTTGCGTCTCGAATCATTGGCGCACCGGATTTTCAAAAGGCGACATCTCTTTTGTTTCTGCCCTATTTATCGCACGCGGTCCGTGAAATGTTAATGTATGGTCAGTCGCAGGACTACTATTTATGTTCCCTCATCCACCCGAAAAAATATATTGGCTGTGCCCTACATAGCCCCATAAATAAGATTCATTCCTGTTCCAATATTCATCCTTTCCATCTGCCCCGTTTTCGTGGGTTCGTTTAAAACTTTTTTTTAAAGCTCTCTATTGACTTATTTCTCAAAACTAAAAGTCGGTAACCCGAGTTTGTGCCTAAACTTTCTAAATGATTTATTTATTTGATGTATTTTCTGGACCTACTGATTATATCAGTACATGATAATTTCTTTGAGCGAGAGTGAAAGGACCCTACCAATTTTGCCAGGAAAGGTATTTTCACAAACCTTCTAGGGTTCTTTTACATACCACAATCGACATGGGACAGACGGCTTTAATTCCCTTCCGAAGGAAGTTGTGCTACGGATTTTTATCGCCCAAGAAAAATGCGTAAACCCTAGCTGGGTTTGAACCCACGAACATCGTATCCTAAAGTGGGAACTTTAACCCTAAACCACCAAGGTCAACTTTAAAATAATTAAAACTTTATTTAAAATACTTTTATAAAATAGCTAAGACATAAAATTGTTCATTCAAATATAAAATTTTCATTTAAAATTAATATAAACTTTATATATTTATAGTTTTGTGTGATTATATATAATTTATATATATATATATATATGAAGGGCTAATATTAATTTATAAAAACGACACCCAGACAGGGATTTGAACACGGGTTTAAGGTGATTGGCCCTTTTCATTTGGCGTGGAAATGCAGAGCCATGGGAACAAACGGTTATCTTCAAGAATATTTATTGTTTTGCAATTTTCTTTTCGGAAACGGTTTGTTCAAGAATAGAAGCATGTTGATTAAGTTATACTTTTTATATACACACCTCCTCTATAATTTTAACAGTGATCAAATATAATGATTTTTCCTCAAGATCTGTCCGGTAGCTAGCCGCCATCTACGGTTTCCATGATCCATCTGTAATTATTTATTATTTATTTATTTAGCACCGCGTCTTACTACCCGTTTGGTTTACACGCTTAAGTACTAATTACATTAATGGATTAGGAATTGGGAAGGTTGAATTTAGATGAAGTGAGCCCGCATTTGTGTAAAGGGAGAGTGGAAAACCATTTAGGAAAAAACCACCCCAAGTTCACCCGACAGAGATTCGAACCTCGATCTCCCCGTCCTCGGTGGTCTGGCTCAACACGCTGGCGCGTTAGCCAACTACGCCACCGTGGCGGGCCATCTGTTCTTGTTGGCGCGGAAGGATACTTTGGTCAGCTGTGTAGCCACGCCGCTATATCAACTGAGTTACCTACAGGTTCTTGTTCGAGCCAATACACCACTAGCAAACTCAACCTCCAAACATACTCAACGAGCTATTTAGTATGTTATATTTTAAAACAAATTCCTTCTGTAGGACTTAACATTTATTAGGGTGGGGTGGAAGGGGACGCGAGAAGATGACAATTTTTTTTGCAGTTTTTTCATGGTAAGCATTTTTTTTTTCAAAAAATAAATAAAATATTGCTCCTGTACCATAGAGAAATTAATTTTCTTCACATAATGACCTCAAAATTTCTTAAATATATGTCATTGATGTTCAGGAATTTAATGAGCATGTGAAAAAAATATATATATATATATATATATGCTTTATACTCTTTTATTAGAAAGTGAGTGTGGGTACCACGCTTATACATGTGTGTGGGGTCAGAGGAGGGATGTGTGGGAATTTGGTTCATACTCGCTTTGCTCGTTGGGGGCTCCACCCCCAAGCCCCCAGTGGGTTTTCTTTGCAAGTGGATGTAAGCTAATGTAATTCCAGCGTTGTTTTGAACGTAACAACTTAAAGTTACCGGTATTGTATTGTATTTTTCACACATTATTTTAGTTTATCCATACTTATAGGTCAGCTAGAATCATCAAATTTGGCACGATAATGGAAATAGTATGTGCCAATATGTCTGCCAAATTTTATGATTCTAGCTGTCCCATAAGTGTGTCAGAAAATTAAAGAATCTGAGGAAAATGTGCAAAATTTACCTAAAATCAAAAAATCTAGCTCTATCTAAGATATAATCGATGGAGATACGGCAAAAAGTAAAAGGACCAAACTTGTGGATCTTGACAAATCCGTAGCTGTTATTGCAATCCGTTTTTTGATAGGTCTTACTGTTTAGCCACAAGAGACCTCCAAAGAAAGGTCCACACCGACTTTAAAGTTGCTTCGCCATTTTGAATTTTTTTCGGGGGTTAGAAATTAAAATTTTTAACTTTTTGGAATTTTCCCGTCGGTTACAGGCTAGGAGCTATAAGTTTGCCAAATTTCAAGTTTCTAGCTCATCTAGAAGTGGGTAAACATTAATGTCAGTCAGTGAGTGAGTGAGTCGGCCATGTGGCTTTATAGTATATGGATTAGGACGTATCCCTGCAACGCCGGTTGATTGTTATTAATCAAGTCACACCTTCAACTTGAGTTTATTTATACAAATAATTGTCTAGAAATACAACTTTATTGAAATGTCAAACTTTTCAATCCAAAACAGTCGCTACTGCCCATAGGAGTCATATAATTAAATAGCCTTAATACATACACATAAGCAAACAATATTTTATAATCAAAATGATAACATTGCATATTTTTATATACGACTAATATGTAAATTGAATTAAAAAATAATTACATACATGACAATAAAGTAGGATTAAAATATACATTACAAATAAAGAAGGTTTATAACACACATGATAAGATACATAGCACAAAAAGAAGGTTTATAACACACATGACATATGAAGTAGGATTCAAACATAGAGAGAAATAAATATTCTATATATCCGGTTCTAAGGTAATCGACCAAGCGCAATTTAGAAACGGTAAGCAAGGTGGAAGGGAATAATATATCGCAGACTTGTTTTACTGAAGCGTACCTACATCGTAAATCTGTAGTCCCGTGTTCAATACCCTTGGAGACATTTGTTTGATTCAAGGAAGAGAGAGGGAGAGTTACGACGCAAGCGTCTTACTACCCATTCGGGTTATACGCACGCTAATGTGTAATGGTAGGGTGATAGTGAGATGAAATGGAGGAACTACAGTTTAACGTGGGATCCGAACCACGGTGGAGGCCTGGCATTCCACACATTCACAAGTTGTGATTAATACACGTCTTGTCAGAGGTGAAGGAAGGGTTTGGCAGTCAGATAAATATGTGCCGGTACCGAGGATTGAACCCCGGACCCTCAGTACAGAAGTCTGACACCTTACCCCTAGACCACCAGGTCACCTGAGAAACTTGTTCGGGCTATTTGCATTTAATTATCATTTAATTACTATACTCATAATGGATTAGGATTGTAGGAGGTCGTATTTGTGTTAAGGCAGATTGGGAAACTCCTTCTGGAACGAGAACATCCTCAGTTCACTAGGCCGGGACTCAAATCCCGGCTATATTCTTTTATGATGTTAAAGGAAGTTTTAAACATTGTATTTGAAAAAAAAATCAGCTCAAGTAGGGGCTGTATTTAGGTTAAGTTAATGTGCGAAAAAGTGCACGTTTAATTTACACTAAAAAATTGTGCATTTTTTTCAATGTCATTATAAATGAAAAGTCCCAAAGAAGCTATTTCCAAAAATTATTTAAGAATTAATATTAAAGTGGGGATACAAGGAACGCAAGAAGAGGTTCTTTTGTTTTATAGAAGTAACTTTTTTTGGCCAAAATAAATAAATAAATTATTGCTCCAGTACAAACATAAGAGTTTAATTTTCCTCACACGGTGTTATCAACAGCTGTTGAATATCTGTCAAGAGCATAGCGGCATTAGATGACAAACTTTTTTAAAATTAAGTTAAAAAGTTGTCATTAAATTCCAAGACACCCTTGACAGATATTCAACAGCTGTTGATAACACCGTGTGAAGAAAAATACACTGTTTCTACTGGATTGATATTTGATTTAAAAAAAAATTGTAAAAATTGTGCATAAAAACCTGGCCTGGGAGGGGGAGCGGAAAACAATTTTGGTAAAAAATTCTCAGTACACCCAACCGAGATTTGAACCTTGATCTTCCCGTTATCGGTAGATAGTCTGCTGCGAGAGTAGCGCGTTAGACCATGCCACCACCGAAGCTGTTTTTTTTTATGTATGTTGATTCAACAACTTGTCACAGAAAAATAAAATTAATTTTTTTCACCCACTCTTAAGAGCATACTTGATTCTTTTTTTTTAATGCTTAAGGCAAGACAAGCGTTTCTCCAATTCACTCCTTCCATCGACAAAATATATCTACTATATTCTTTAGTGCTCTTTTTTTTCTATATTCCCCTCTTTCTTTTACTTTCTCCCTTCGCTCTCTCTATACTCGCCTCTTTTACCCCCTTGTTTACATGAAAACTTCACCGAGCAGAAACTAAAGTCCAATTATTTAAATTCAAGAAAAAGGTTTTTTTAATATTATTATTTCATTTTCAATTTGTTCCCAAAAGCTAAAAATTAGATTTTGATGTAAATTAACCAAACAAACAAAAGATCTGTTGGGAGAGGTACAAATTACAAGACCAGGGAAAGTTGTCACCAACAGGTTGGTATTACAGTTGAGTCAGCTGTGATTATATTATTATTACTATTATTACAAGTGTTTTAAAACAGGGTCCACACTTGTAAAAATACATCGTAACGTAGTGTCGTCACGATCACGGGTTGGCGATACACGTGACACTTCTGAGAGACAAAATTTCGGCCGAACTGAAAACCTGGTCGCGTCGCGAACATTGAAACGTTCCATACTTTCCATCGGTAGTGTTTTTGTAGCGGTGGAATACATATGTACGTCGTAACTCTGGATAAACAAGTAGTTGCCACAGCATGTATTCATACGCCATCGTGCGATAAAGAATAGAAGACACAGTCATCCGCATCCCTTCCAAATTTTCCTGCTATTTCTTCCCGCGCATCATTGTGAAGAATGTTATTATAATATTCTGCGAGTGTTTTGCACTCCATCGCAATGGTTTTTGATCGTGAAATTTCAATCAAATGAATAACAGTTTCCTCGGTCCTCTCCATCTTACTGCACTTTGAAAACTGAATTAACAAAATGCGAACCGCGGTAGTGTTCGGTTCGAAGCACGTTCCACACATGTGTCGTCATGTCATCCTTAGATACGACGGGGGAAATACCGACTCGATCTGTTAGGGTCCGGCCAGACTGACAAGCGCGGAAGCGACTGGGTGGCCAGACTGGCGAGCGCGTGATAAGCAGATAGCTCTCGATAGTTGTTGACTAGGAGGCTCCGAATCTTGGCTCAGTGAACTGAGGGGGGTTTTTAACAAGTGATTTATTGTTGTGGTTTTCTCATCCTCTCTCCACGCTAATGGTGATTCTTATTTGTAAAGGCCTACTTTGATAATATTGAAGTATTTTAACATCAGGTTTATACATATAGGTATGGTTTATGATCTTACCAATTAAATTAGGCCGTTAGTAGCAAGTGTACTAAACCTATCGATAGTAATAAAAATGTCAAAATGAGAAGTTTTCCTAGCACTCAATGAACCAACATACAATAATATTGCCTAGAGCATGTAAACTAGACTGTACCGGCTCTCATTACAACCAATGTGTTCTATTTTATATTTTAGTCGCTTGCTCCAGTCTGGCCGCCTCTCATTACAACCAATGTGTTTTATTCTATATTTTTAGTCGCTCTCTCCAGTCTGGCCACCTCTCATTACAACCAATGTGTTTTATTCTATATTTTAGTCGCTCTCTCCAGTCTGGCCATCCCCTTACTCGTAAAGGACCGGCTTCACGGAGCCGCAAAGCACCGCATTCTTCCTGGTGGAATGCTATCCATGTTTTTAAAGGTAAGTGGCAGCGCGGACCAATCGTCAAGAGAGCAATGCTCCGCACTTTTGCGGTGCGGTGTGGACCGTGTGGCCACCTACCACCGGAAATAAAATGTTCGGGAGCTTCCGAACGGCATTTCTTTCACGGCCGTGTCACGTGTGACGCTGTAGTCATTGTTTACAACATTACGTACAAGATAAACAATATTATATACAACAACTTAATGAACAACAAACATTCTTCTTCTTAGTTATTAACTAACTTAAATTTTTATTCTTCGTAATTAATAGCTAACTTAATTTTATGAAAATAGATGAAAACCTATACAAGTAAAACTAAAAATACAAACTTATTTTTGTAATAGAACTCAGTCTATAAAGAATATAAAAATTGTTTTCTTTTTTTTTAGTTATAATAATCTTATGCTTGGTTTAATAAAGTGAATTAGTTAAAAAAAATCCTACGCGATGTTAGTGTAAATAAATTCACTTTAGGTTCGGTGCGAGTTGGCTCCGTGTAGCCATTGGCTTTACACTCTCGTGTTCGCGATGAAGTTACAACGTCCAGTCCAAATTACCGCGATCATGATACGCGTCGAGGTTACGCCACTGTGTACTGTTACAAGTGTGTACCCAGCTTTAAAGGATGTGTCTGATACAGTTGCTTTGCACCTAAGAATCATATCAATTTTTTTTCTCTTTTCACACACTGGTATTAAAACTCACGGAGCATAGCTTTCGAAAATAATAACAAGATCCCAGTCTACTGGCAATGAGCAATACAAGATTTCTAATCTAATAAAACAAGACAATGATAATATGTTTTAAGGACTTTCTTTAGCATTAATCATAATCCTGTTTCATAAACCTAAAAGTCTACAGTTTACAAGATATAGTTCAATATGGTTGTACGTAATAAATCAGCAACTGGCTTAGTTCGGGAGAGATTTAAGTGTTTCTCAGTAATGTTGAACTTTAAAAACAAAGAAAATTAGTATGATGTGTCTCATTTCATTATTTTAAATAATGAGGTAGTATCGAAAGAAGGAAGGATTGCTGTATATAAAAGTGTGTTAACCCCAATGTTGTTGTACAGATATGAAGTGTGGGTTTGTATGAAGAAACACAGGAGCAAGGCGAATGCGGTTGGAATAAGATATCTAAGAAATGTACGTGGAGAAACTCGTATGGACAAAGTCAGTAATGAATGGCATTGTGAAAGAAGCGTCTTACGTTGGTTTGGGCGTGTTGAGAGGATGAGTGTGGATCGAGTGACGAAGTAAATATATGAAGGTAGAGCGTATGGATTAAAAGGAAGGGATAGGCCATGTAAGACGTGTCTAAATGTTGTAGACGAGTGTGTGAAAAAGAGAAACTTGAGAGTTTTAAGAATAAAAGAGCATGTATGACTCTGTGTATGGATGTTGAAGGGAGTTTGCAAGGATAGGGAAGTGTGGAGAAAGTTAGTGAGGATGGATTAAGTACGGAGTTGTTTTTTGAGCTACATGTACAGTTTCTTGCCTGCCTCGTAAGGGAATGGCATGATTAGGTATCTATACATTAATTTTTTTAGTGTCTATTATTTTAATATTTAGCTACAGCTGTCACAAAATAATTTTAAAATGGTTTGTGTACTTTTGTTTGCTGAGACAATGGACACTAAATTGGATGTATTAATATTTAACTTGTAAATAAAACGGATGACTTGTAAATATTTTCTACAAGTACACTAGAACCTACAAGTCAAACTATGTTTCTTATGAAATCCTTTATATTTACAAAATGTCAAATCTTCACTTTTAAGTCGTAAATTGTAGACTTGTAGTTTTATGAAACAGGCCCAAGGTGTTAAGAGTAGTTAACTGGAGATGTTGAGTTCGACGCATATCGAGGGCACGTTTGCATATTAAGTTAAGGGTCTCGGGTTTAATCCCTGACATGGCTGAGACCTATGAGGTATCCTCTTGGCTCTAGTACATTTGTGAATTAAGGATAGATATGTAACATTTGTTATAGAATTAAGCTAGTTTATAAGTCGTATGCTGATATAATAAATTGGTTAGTGACTATGTAAGAAATAGGATAAAATAATATTCTGAAAAAAAATCATTACAACCAGCAGGATTCAAACTTAGTCTCTCAGATCAGGAGTGCCAAAAGTTCGTTTAACTTTTGATATTAATTTTTCCTCGGGATTTATTTTGCATTTTTCAGAAATAAGTTACTCTAATAATTCGAGAAAAAAACTCAGAAATTATCTTTATTGTTTTTAAACTTATTAAGTCCATTCATTAAATTTCCGCCCAGCGATTGGTGTTTTAAAGGAGCGTTATCGTGAATTAATCATGTTCAGATTTAAACCGATTAAAATTTTATTTGAGAGCGATTGATTAAAACTCTAGTGATTATAATGTTATACCGTTATAAAACAACGTTTAAATGATTTGTTTTAATAATTCAGATTTAAAATGTTGCACATATTGATTCTCTGCTTGACTTTAAAAAAAAATTGTTACGCTTGAACTACATTTAATTCCAGTTTTAAAATAATATTGTTTTAACAGTGTTAAGCGGTCGATTCATTTAGTTTAGACAAAAAAAAAATAATAAAATAATATGTTTATATTTCAAAAATAAGGGCGATGTTTTAATCGTCGCTAAACAAATTTGTGGGGATAAATTATTACGAGCTAGTACCCCAATTAATCATTTTTAAATGGCTAGCTTTGCGAGTATGAGTTTTTATCAATCAGATAGATTATTAAAAGGTTTTTATTTACTCTTGCAGGGGAGATATTTTGTTTTCAATCAATCCATATATAATTTAGTTGGCCCTAAAAAATACTTATTGGGATTTGGCTTGTTTATTAGATGTTACTATGCGCTTTTAATGTATGTATATATATTGTAGATATACTGTGTATATATATATATAGTGTACATACAATATATAGTTTTATATTTATAGCCGCTTTCCTCGTTTGGGGCTCCACCCTCAAACCCCCAGTGCGTTTTCTTTGCAGGTGGATGTAAACTAATGTAATTCCAGAGCCGTTTTTTGATAGGTCTTACCGTTTAGCCACAAGAGACCTCCAAAGAAAGGTCCGAACCGACTTTAAAGTTGCTCCGCCATTTTGAATTTTTTTCAGGGGTTAGAAAATGTTTTTTTAAACTTTTTGAAATGTTCCCGTCGGTTACAAGCTAGAGGCTATAAGTTTTCCAAATTTCAAGTTTCTATCTCATCTAGAAGTGGGTAAACATTAATGTCGGTGAGTGAGTGAGTCAGCCATGTGGCTTTATAGTAGTAGTATTATATATATATAATACTACACTCTATTAGGGGTAAAAAGAAAAACTATTAAACAAAGAGTATGAATTTGTATAATTAATTTGAATTTGTCCTACAAATAAAACTGTAATATTATTCCTATGTATTTTGGCCGTGTTATTCAATAGATAATTTTATTCCAAGCCTTGAAATTATCATATAATTGTCTTAACGTGTACTTTCTAAACAAAATGATTATATTATAACATAACTTACACAATAACTTAAATGAGCTAGCGTAAGTTCCGTTTTAAATTGAGCATTTGGAATTTCCCCCGTCTGTCAGTATCTTTGTTCCACAATAACTGCCAAATTTGTAGACCAATTTTAACGAAATTTGGCAGCGACATTATTTGAAACTAGGCCAAACGATGTTCATATATAGTTTTTTAAATCCGGCCACTTAAAAGGGTTTTTTTTTCGTTCAATATCTCATCTCAAGTAATTTGAATTTAAATTTTTTTTTTTAATGTCGACGTATATTGCGAGACTGACATCTTAATAAGTTGCGTGAAAAATTGTTATTCTTTATGAATATGATGTATTATTATTATAATTATTTAGCACCGCGTCTTACTACCCGTTCGGGTTATACGCTTAAGTACTAATTACGCTAATGGGTTAAGAATTGGGAAGGTTGAATTTAGAGGAAGTGAACCCGCATTTGCGTAGATTCGAACCTCGATCTCCCCGTCCTCAGCAGTCGAGCTCAACACGACTAGCGCGTTAGCCAACTACGCCACCGAGGCGGGTAATATGATGTACTATTGAATATAGTATTCAGGAGTTCTGATAGAAAAGGGAATCCAATAAGCTAATGTGAAAAAAGCGTCTTACGTTGGTTTGGGCATGTTAAGAAGATGAGTGTGGATCGTGTGATAAGGAAATATATGAAGGTAGAGTGTGTGGATGAAAAGGAAGGGATAGGCCATGTAAGACGTGGCTAAATGTTGTAGACGAATGTGTGAAAAGGAGAAGGATTTAGAGTTTTAAGAATAAAAGAGAATGTATGACTCATGGAAGTATGTTGTTGAAACGAAGGGAGTATGAAAGGATAGGGAAGTGTGGAGAAAGTTAGTGAGGACGGATTAAGGAGCTATATGTACAGTTTCTTGCCTAACTGTCAAAATATAACTTCTAATCCAAAGAGAAATTATCGAAATTATTTCAACATGTCAAAAAAAAAAATCTTAAAGATTGTATATAACTTTTTTCCCGCCACGGTTCATTACTCATTCGATCACAGCTATGGAATAGAAACAGGGAAGGTAGAATTTTAGAGAAAATGTACCCACATTTGCGTGTAGGAATGGGGGGGAAACCCTTGAAGTCACAGATTTCCCCACGATCGTCGGGCAAGTCTATCGCGATAGTGCATTCGATCACCGAAGCGGTTTTATTTTGTCTACTAAAGCAGAACATTCGAGTCTTGTTCATTGACCTGCGAGAGTGTGTGTGTGTGTGTGTTTTTGTGTGTGTGTGTGTGTGTGTGTGTGTGTGTGTGTGTGTG
>CABFWO010001972.1:87894-100647 GCA_902155825.1 Timema genevievae | reverse complement strand
CCCCCCCCCCGCGAAGGTATCTTTTCAAAGACAAACAAAAGGTCATGGGGTCTATTACAAATTGCCCCAGGGAAGGGGGGGAAAAAAACTTGACTTAAGGACATATCTTCTGTGGGAGAAGGATGTATTTTACCCTTGAGAAATAAGAAATATACCTTGGGAAGAAAAAGAGATAGAAGAATTTTCTTTTAATTGCACATCTTCTAAGACTTTCCCCAAGAGTTCAATTACTCGAGATTCTCACCGCATCTTTCTTCTTTCTTTCAATCAAGAGAAAACTTTATCCGATTGCGGAATGAGACGGATCAGGGCTTCTCCATCATTTTCTCCTTATACATTCAAGATGCTGAGGATTCGACTTTTTAATTTGATATTGATTTTATTAGTGAGATTAATTTGTACTATTTAAATAAAAAGTTATAATGGCGGAAGACGCTTTTATTCGGGTTATAAGGACGTATCAAATTAAGGTGAGGATGTAGTAGAGGCAAGAAAAGGTCAGTGTTTTTGGCAGTTTTTGTATCAAAACTTATTTTGGATCAAATATAATCAATATTGCTCCAGTAGAAACATAAGAATTTAATTTTCTTCATAAGGTGATATCAACAGTTGTTGAATATATGACAATGTTGAACTGGAATTTAATTAAAACTTTTTCTCTTCATTTAAAAAGTTCCTCATCTAATGCTGCTATGCTAATTACAGATGTTCAACAACTGTTGATATCAACATGTGAAGAAAATAAAACTCTATTTTTCTACTGGAGCAATGTTTGATTTATTTTGTCTCAAAAAGTATTGCTATAAAAAAATGCAAAAAACACTGGTCTTTTCCCGCGTTTCCTACATCCCCATCTTACTGCCTAAGCACAAGATTTAAGGTGCGGCCGAAGGGAGCGCAAGTATTTTTACAGTTTTTATAGAAATGACATTTTTTTGGCCAATATAAACTAAATATTTCTCCAGTAGCAACATAGAGTTTAGTTTTCTGCATGTGCTAATATCAACAGATTTGAAATATCGGTTAAGGGTGTCCTGGAAATTTGTCAAAACCTTTTAAATAAAGAGAAAAAGTTTTGACAAACTTCCAGGACACCCTTGACAGATATTCAAGATTTGTTGATATTAGCACGTGCAGAAAACTAAACTCTATTTTACTAGTAGAGAAATATTTTATTTATTTTGGTCAAAAAAGTGTCATTTCTATAAAAACTGTAAAACTACTCGCGCTCTCGTCTGCCGCACCTTAAGCATCTGGTCAAGTTGGCCTCCCTCTTTCGAATCGATGGGACCTCAGACAAAGGAATTTGTCCAATAAAGTCTGGTTTGTCGGTGAAGCGAGGCCAAGTCGGCGTTCGAATCCCAATCGGGTGTAGGCCTATATATTGTTTTCCACTGATCTTACACGCAAATGCGAGTGTATTTCCTCGGATGTATAGTGAGAAGCATGTTTAGTATCAAAGCCAATAAAGACCTCCTCACTCGCGCGGAGGGAGGATGAAAAAACCAAGGTGATATATCACATTTGGAAAAGTACCTTGTCAAGATTATAACTTCAAAAAGCAGTGATAGTGATGGTAAAGATACAAGAGAATCAAGCAGTGATAGTGATGGTAAAGTGATGTCTTGAACCATGTGGCATTGAATGTCAAACTACCCCCCACCATCGGTTAAGGAAGGTGTCTGTATCCTAGTTTGTTCGGCGTCGTGTTTTCCCTCGACACAATGGCAGGGGGGTGGAGAGGGGACCATTAATCAAGAGAAGCGTCGCGACGCAACACGTTGCAAGGGCGTCTATGAGGGTGAAATCACTGAAAACCTTGCACACGGGGGTGGCTTTTAACCTTACAGCCCCCTGGGAAATAGCCTCGACCGTCGGTGGCGCCACAGAGCGTTTAAAGGCTTGTTACCCGCCCACGTGATCGAGTGGTTGGAGGTAGACTATTATAGGTCCAAGGGGCCCTAGTTCTATCCTGGATGGGGTCTTAAATAATTAAGTCAATATATGTAGAATTTATCCATGTTATTCACGCATGGACCTACTTACAATAGCGTATTCCTTTGTATTCCTTTGTATTCCTTTGTATTCCTCCAACGCGAAATGTGATGACTTAGGCAAGGCCGTAAGTCCGGGGGGGGGGGGTTCCNGGGGGGGGGGGGGGTTCAAACCCCCGCTCCCCCGAAATATTATGAACAAAATATATATGGCTTTATTTATGGTTCAAACACTATCAAAATAAGGGTAAAAAAATACAAATCAGGGGGTTGTGTTACCACATAAAGCACTTCAGAGAGCTTCTAGAACTGTTTATCATTTAGAATTTTTTCTAGCCTCCGGCATTTAGGAAATGGACTCACCAAACTCCCCCTGAAATTATTGGCTGGCTACGGTCTTGGACTTAGGTTAAGTAGGTTTGTTAGCCTTATAGCTCTGTTATATTCTAAATCGCTAAGGACCTGTATATATATCGACGCACCTCTAAGCCATGTAGGAATACCCAAAAAAAAAAGTAGTAATTAAAAATCTGCACCGGTAGTAACGCAGATAAAGGTGTTAGTATCGTACTGTCTGGTTCAACCAGTGTTATTGAGGCTTAGGTTTGAATCCCGGTCGGCTGTACTGAAATGGTTTTCAGAAATAGTTTCCTTTAAATTGAGTTAATTAATTACTTCCTCATTAGATGCCAATATGAACGGTTACTAAGGTAAGAAGGAGGTAAAAAAAAGCCTTTTATAATATTTTTATGGATGGAGGAATCTACCCAGTTAAAATGTTGCATTTAAATATTATTATAATTTTATTTTAATGTATTTTCGTACAAGAATTCCCCACTTACAAAGCAATAAAGAATTATCCACAGCCCAGATATAACCGTTCAAATATGAATGTCATAAAACCCGTTACGGTGGCCGAATGGTCTAAGGTGTCACTCTCGAAATGAAATGGACTGGAAATGACTGGTAGATCAGGTTTTTGAGTCCGGGTCAGGTGTATTGAGGGTGGTTTATCCACTCTCTTTCCATGCAAATGCAAGTATACTTCCTAAATATATATAACCTTTCTAATAGTCTACTTAAAAACCCATTAGCGTAATTAGTACATAAGCGTTTAACTCAAACGGGTAATAAGACGCGCGGTGTAAAAAAAACTATTATATCATTGTTTTGTTTTAGCACCACATCTTACTACCCGTTCGGTTATAGACTACGCTTATTTTACTGTTCTCAACCATCATAGATAGAGCTAATTGAAGTTATGCACTCTTTTGACGAAAATAAGGCACTCGGTTCAAATCTCGTATCGGGTCAATGTTTAGTATTAACGTAATAGGAAAGTGGGAGAGATAAAAATGATTCGGAGTGTTCTACAAATTCTTTCCCAGAAGGTACTAGTTCAGATTGTGAAAAACTATTATAGCGAAAAAAACACGCTTTAAACAAAATTTGACACGTCCTGTTATTTTAAGAGAGGGGAGGATATTTTAGTGTGCCAAAAAAAATATATATATATATTGTTTAATCAACGCTTCTTAATATTTATTATATTTAGCACCGCGTCTTACTACCCATTCGGGTTATACGCTTAAGTACTAATTACGCTAATGGATTAGGAATTGGGAGGGTTGAATTTAGAGGAAGTGAACCCGCATTTGCGTGAAGAGAGAGTGGAAAACCATTTAGGAAAAACCACCCCCCGTTCACCCGACCGAGATTCGAACCTCAGATCTCCCTGTCCTCGGTGGTATGGCTCAACACGACTGGCGCGTTAGCCAACTACGCCACCGAGGCGGGTAACGCTTATTAATACCCGTTCAGGTTATACATATATTATATGATAATTACTTTTATGGGGTAGGGTAGAGGAAGGAAGCATTTTAGAGGTAATCTACCAGAATTCGCGTGGAAGGAGTGTGGGAAATCGTTTAGTAAATAACACCCTTAGTACACTCGACCATGATTCGAACCCCTATCTCCCCGTCTTTAGCGGGCCAGTCTTGACACGAGAGTTACGCCTTAAGATCATTCGACCACTGAAGCACGTAGGAAAAAAAAAACTAAATTTTTATTAAATAAGCTATGAATTTAAAAAAAGGTGTTTTTGTATGATCGTTTTCGCTTAAATCAAGGTCATACACAAATGCCACAAAACTGTCATTAAAAAAAAAAAAGTAATTTCCTTTCGGAAGTGAGGATAGGTCGCTTTTGTCCCCAGTACTCATGTTCTCCTTACAACTCGTCGGTAGAAACACGGGTTGACAGGGGGTGGAGAGATAAGAACAGACAATGGTTACGAATACAACGGCGCGGCGTCTCGGGCTCTTTCCAGAGAGGTGTGTATTGGTCCGAGTTGTGAAAAAGGGCATTCCTACGAATTGGGACACCAAAATGTCGTAGTTGAGGCCACACTAAGGATGATACATTACACATACTTTCACAGAGAGAGAGAGTATTATAGTTTATGATAAAATAAACAAATCACAGTCAACTATCTCAAGAGCGTCCATCATAGCCGGCCCAACTCGGCTCGTGCGAATAATGGGAGTAAAAGAGAAAATAAAACACCTACGATATGACAGAAATGTGTGCAGTACATTCGTGTTTGAATGATTCATTTAAAATACTCCTCATATTATATATATAGCAACAAATACTAACATTAAAGCAATTTTCAGAAATGATCAAATAAATTCATCAGTAAACCGCCCTTAAAGGAGTTTTAGGTCGAAATAAAACCATATTAAATTTAATTTGTCAAGTCAAACACTTCTCCAGATATACATTTTAAACAACGCTTCGAGACTTAACTTATAAATGTTAAAGGGGGAGTACAAATTAAAAAATACCCCAAGGTGACCCCAGATGACATTTTTAATAACAAGTTTGAATAAAAATCCATCGAACCTTTTCGGATGTAGCTCTAGGGAGCCAAATACTTGTAAAACCCAATATTACAAGGTATCAAATAAGATCAACAGGACATGATTAAAAGTTTTCCAGAGACTAGAATGTCTTTTCTTTTTTAATCACAGCGTCTTAATATCCGTTCGGGTTATATGCATATATATTAATTAGGCTAAGGTGCTAGGGTTGAGAAGGGTTAACAGGGTGGCTACAAAACATATTTTACAAAATTCCCTGACTTTTCCAGGCAACATTTTTCAATTTTCCCCGACTACTTTTTTCCAGTTTTAATGGTGCATGATGGATGACTTTTGTTTTATTTATTATTGATCACATACTTAAAAAAGTTTGTATCTACTAAACATAAACAGTTTTATCAGTTATTTTAAAAATTAAAATGTTATTTTATTTAGGTATTATTAACTTTTGTTTTAGTGTTTGGTTGCGAAATTAATGGGATATTTTAGACATAATTTTAATTCCCTGACTTTTCCTTATTTTTAGTTAAATTTCCTGACATTTCCCGGTTTTCCCTGTCATTCAAAAGTCCCCTGACTTTTCCAGGTTTTCCCTGTTTTCCCTGTCTGTAGCCACCATGGGTTAAATGTAGGAGAGGTGTACCCGAATTTTCGCGTAGAGAGTGGAAAACCATTTATAAAAAAAAACTCAGTACACTCGACCGGGATTCGAAACACGATCTCCCCGTCTTGTCTACTGCGAGAGTAATACCATGCGGGAATCGAAGCAGGTTCTCACATGCTAATGATCCAAACCGGAAAAGACTGTACAGGAATTGAGGGGAGGGGCTGGAAGATCTCCCACCACTAAAAGGGAAAGACAGAGGTAGCCCCGGAGTGCGACTAGTCACGCACGAATCTGTCTTAATCCCGAACCTCTGGAGCACAAATCTAATTTACCTTTTAGCTATTTACTCATTCTCTCGCTTTGTGTTACTCTCTTTTAACTCTCTTCGTCCTAGTCATTCTCCATTCTCTCTCCCCTTCAATACACGCTATGTCTCTTTGTTTCGTATCAAACTTTACCCCTCATTCTTCGTCACCTAACTACTAAACCTCATTTTTTTTCCCCTTCTTTGTCGAAAGTGAGTAACAAGCTCTCTCACAAATTGATCAAAGAGCCACTAAATCCCCCTAAAATATTTCCATCACTACTGGTGCTTCACCAACGTTGCGGAGAATATAATAATCTTAAAGTTCCTCAACCTCACAGCTTGCGCTATTCGGCGACAGAAAGATGCTTGAGGAATGTATTTTATAACCGTCACAAGAGGTATCTTGACAACTCTTTTGACAATATTTTTTAACAGTCACAAGAGGTATCTTGACAACTCTTTTGACAATGTTTTATAACCGTCACAAGAGGTATCTTGACAACTCTTTTGACAATGTTTTATAACCGTCACAAGAAGTATCTTGACAACTCGTTTGACAATGTTTTATGACCGTCACAAGAAGTATCTTGACAACTCTTTTGACAATGTTTTATAACCGTCACAAGAGGTATCTTGACAACTCTTTTGACGATATTTTATAATCGTTACCAGACGTATCTTGACAACTCTTTTGACAATGTTTTATAACCGTCACAAGACGTATCTTGACAACTCTTTTGACAATGTTTTATAACCGTCACAAGAGGTATCTTGACAACTCTTTTGACAATGTTTTATAACCGTCACAAGAGGTATCTTGACAACTCTTTTGACAATGTTTTATAACCGTCACGAGAGGTTTCTTGACAACTCTTTTGACAATGTTTTAAGTTAGGGATGTAGAGGATGTAAGAAAAGGCCAGTGTGGTTTTTTGCAGTTTTTATAAAAAAAAACATTTTTTGGCCTGGTGCTATCAACAGTTGTTGAATATCTGTCATGAGCATGGCGGCATTAGATGACAAACTTTTTAAATGAAGATAAAAAGTTGTCATTAAATT
The DNA here is from genome assembly GCA_902155825.1 of Timema genevievae. Classification (NCBI taxonomy): domain Eukaryota; kingdom Metazoa; phylum Arthropoda; class Insecta; order Phasmatodea; family Timematidae; genus Timema; species Timema genevievae. Next base: position 93,795 of record CABFWO010001972.1, on the reverse strand, counting down.
CCAGGACAAACTTGACAGATATTCAACAACAACTGTTGATATCACCGTGTGAAGAAAATTAAACTCTTTAAGTTTCTACTGGAGCAATATTTGATTTATTTTGACCAACAAAATGTTTTGCTATAAAAACTTTTTAAAAAAATGACCTTATCTTACGCCCCCCACATCGCCACCTTAACGATCTTGACCAGAGATTAGGGATGTTGCGTTTCCAAGTCATTGGAACTTCAATTATTGCTGGAATGAACAAGTATGAGCTATTCACTTATGGGTTTGTGGATGTGTCATATGTTTATATATCATTTTGTGTGTGTGTGAATGTTTGTATATGTATTTGTGTGTGTAGTGTGTAGTGTGCATATGTGTGTATGTCTGAGATCCCACATAGTGTCCTCTGGGTAAGTTAAGTCTGCATACAGCAGTACAAGGCGGGTTGCCTATCCTTCTCGGCGCTCAAAAGTTTTCAGTTCTAATATAATATCAGTGTGTCCCCTGCTTGTCATGTTGCTCCTGCATACAACAGTACATGGCGGGTTGCTTGCCTATCTACACAGCTACGCCAGCCGAACCTCCGAGCAACAGTAACACAACTCCATTTGACTATCGATTTTACGAAATGTTCGGGTCATAAAACATAATAAAAACAACAGGAATGTTTTAATAACTAAAACATTATTTTTTTTGTACTGAATTCAAATAGATGTAACATTTTATAAGGTTGATATTTTTTTAAATATCTGTCAAATATAAATTACTACATAGTTTGGATTTTAAGGTAATGTATTCTTGGCGTAAGTCTTTTTGAGTCATTTGTAGGTCCAGGTTATAATACTTAGTATTATTATTAGGTGTTCTGTATTACGGCAGGTCCATTCCTTTGGTCAGTGAACTTAGACCGCCAATGCACTCTGTCCTCTGCCTCCTCTGCCTCCTCCTTCAGCTCCCAGAATTTTCTTCTTTCCTTCAAGTCATCCAATATTTGAATCATCCTCCTTCTTAAGCTCCTCTTTCCCTCAACCTCTCCTTTTATGGCGTCGTGAAAAAGACAGTTAAGTTATACTTATGATAGAAAATATTATTTTTTTAGTTGCTCTTTATATTTCTTGGATGATATGAGTTCCTAAGAAAAGTTCGTGCCTATCATCATCGGAACGTGTCGGGCCTATTGATCGAGAAATAGGAGATCCTGTTTTCCCGGAGCCTGGGCTACTTTGGGTTTGTCGGAGAACAGTTTCGTCGGAGAATAGGCAAGAGGTGGTAAAGTTTGATAAAGGTGGTGAAAGAGGATGTGGCGAGGAAACAGCGGGGAGTTCCGAAGGAGGGGGTTTTATCGAGTTTAGCCGGTTGTTGGGCAATTGGGGGGCCGCTTTGAGTGCAACACCCGGACATCTCCGCTCCTCGGCAGTCTCGGTGGAGGGAGTTGTAGGAACACATTTAGGAATCTCTACTTCATTACACCTGACTAGGATGTCAACCCTGAACCTCCCCTCACCGGTAAACCTGATAGGATGAGACGGGTACCTTGACCCACACGCCCACCGTGTTGGTTATACGAAACCATTAAAGGGAGCCGCCTAGCTAAGCGATAAATTTCCGCGCTGACGTTTAGCTCTTATACAATATTTATTTCTACGATGCGTTATTTCAAAATACGGTTCACGCCTAATATAAAGCCGAAAGTTTCCAACAGGATTCTCTTTCCATAAAAGCCCTATATTTTTATTTTATTAATAGAAAAAAAAGTATGAAAAAGTAATATTAGTCTATTTTCAACGAATTTTTAAGCATGTTTGCTGTGCTATGAGACAAGGATCGATTAAAATGGCTCTTGATTTAGCCTTCCTCTAACAAATACAGTAATTTTTATATTAGGCTCACTACGGAAAATTTAAAGATATTTGAGAACTAGCAGCGAGCTTTCCTCTTGACCTTTAAAAAGAGATACGTTATGTACCAGAGCCCACTAGAACAAAAAATAAAAATCTCGCGGCAGTTTGAAAAAAAAAACAATGTAACTAATAGGGTTAAAAATTCAGCCTCTTTGATGTCACACATTCTGGCGTGCTACCCGCTCACTCAACAATACCGGCTCCATACCTGATGGACGCGCCTCAGTTTTTTCAACCATTCGATAAAACATGAACGTTCCTCCTTATGACGTAAGGATGTAAATAAGTTATGTATTTATTAGACATGGTCGAAAACGTCAAGGTGTTATATTATTCTGTTTGGGCGCTGACCAACCCTTTTTCAAGAGTCTGTGATAACGAATACCTGTTGGGACTATCTCAGTCTTTGTGTGGCTCAAAAGCAAGCAAGGTACATAATATATATACACCCTTAGATGACAATTCAAGGCAAATTAATATAATTTATTTGTGGCGAATAATCATAGGGTTAAATGTGGAGAGCCATGTGTTTATATTTAAAATAAAATGTAACTTTTACTTTTTCTTACAGAGAAATTATTTCAATCATAAAAAAAAATCCTACCTTAAGATTATGATAACTCTTGATATTTTGTGTACCCCTGAATTCAAAGGAGTGGTTCTTACAAACGGTCTATCTGTCTGTCCGTATGTCCATCTGAGCCTCAGATTGAAATTGGAGTTACGCCCGAAACTATTTAATAGATTTCGTTTAAATCTTATACTTCTATGTTTAATGTTTATATCCCGAGAAAGAACAGGTATTTTGATTCTATCCCTAAAGAGTAGTTTACTGATGAATAAGTTTTGAAAATTTTGTTCATAAGTATAATAGACTATATACCAAAGTAAATACGATTGCGTCGTACCATACTGTGCAAACGTACTAAAAAGTACTTCAAAAAAATTAAACTATTGACACTGAGATTTCTAAAAATAGCCAGTTGGACCTTTTATTTTTCCGTTCCTCTTTTGTTCTCTGTAACAGGTAGATCTGTGCGAGGTCTTCAAAAAAAAAAAAAAGAAGCGTGTGTGTAAAGAGGGGATGAGGAAGGAGGAAACAACTAAAGGTTGGAAAAGTTTTCTTGTTCCGTTGGAAGCTGATAAAAAAGTTCGGGAACAAAAGTCACGAATGTAATCAAAGGAAGGAGTTCGTTTCCTCCCTCTGTGCTTCCAAGGGATTATGGGAACACAGAAATAGACATCTCGACTTGAACTAAAATATATAATATTAAAAAAGAAAGGGTTTTCCTATTTTTCGTGCCGTTCTTTGGGATGTCATATGAGCAAGTGTGTGAGTATTAAACTCCTTGTCACTCTGTATAGCACACAGCTGTGGACATTTATTCGAGGCTGGGCTAGTCCATTATTTTGGGAGCGCGAACAGTCTATTTGTATTTGAAGCTACGTGAAAGAAAGGTTTATTGGGAACAAATGTTGTTTCGTTTTCAACTGGAAGTAAAATTGTTATTTTATTTAGATTCGGTCACGTTTTGAGCGTGTTATTGACCAAAGTTTTTGAAAAAAAAAAAAAATTAAAAGCTATAGTATCATTTTGATAGAAAGAACAATATTAAAACCAGCTTCGATGGTCGCATGGTCTAAGGCGTTACTCTCGTGTTAGACTAGACTGCCCAAGATGGGGAGATCGAGGTTCGAATCTCGGTCGGGTGTACTGATGGTGTTATTTCCAAAATTGATTTCCACTCTCCCTCCACGTAAATATGAGCACACTTTCTCTAAAAATAACCTTAATAATTCCTAAAACCATCTATCAGCGTATAGCCCGAGCGGTTAGTAATACGCGGTGAAAAATAAAAAATAAACTAAAAAATAAACTAAAAAATATAGTTACAATGTTCAAAGAAAAACTTTGCATCGATATTTTGAGAGAAACTGTCTGCAGCTCTATGGAAAAAAAAAAGTTTGGTTTACGTCAGTTCCTATAGCCCGTCGCGTCCACTTATTTCAAATGTATCCATCCGCCATTCCTGGTAAACGAATAACACGCATGATGTAACTAAATAACGGTGTGAGAACGAAAGACGGCGCATAAATACGGAGAAGGAGATGGCGGAGAAAAAAAAAGCGCTAAAGGCCTTGGAAGAAAAGAGTAAAATGAGATTATTAAAAAAAACTTTTTTTACACGATTTGAAAGCACAGCGATGGAAGGATAGTGGGAGACGACAAAAGCAAGAAAGTCTCTACCAAAGTGAAATACAAAGAGAGAAAGAGAAGAAGAATAATGTAAGGGATGAAGCTATTAAGAGGGAGCGTTAATTACTTGTAGCTAAGAACGATTTTAACAGGCCTTTGATTTCACTTTGACTGTAAGAATAATATTAATAATAAATGGTAGGGTACACCTCACAGACGTTATCTCACTTTCATCCTAAAATAGAGACATTTACTAGACACTCGTAAGATTTATGATACGAAATAATATACACTGCTGTCATCCTCAGTGATCTTGGGGTAAAGTGCTCGCCTCTTGACCCGATGTTCGTGGGTTCAAACCCAGCCGGGGCCCCGATGGTTCTTCCTTGAGCTATAAACATTCGTAGCACAACTTCATTCGGAGGGGAAGTAAAGCCGTCGGTCCCGTGGAACGTGTAAAAATAACTCTGAAAGATAAATAATATGTGAACATATCTTTTCCCGACCAAATTGGTAGGCCATTTCACTCTCGCTCATAGAAATTCTCGTGTGCTGATATAATCAGTCGGTTCAGAAAGTGCGCGTTAAATACCCCAAATGAAATAATATGCATTGTTGCAGCAATACTCAACCAAAGAGTATAAATAAAATAATATACATTGTTACAGAAACAATGAGAAAAGAGGAACATCTTTGCCCACCAAAGAGCATAACCTTAAAGTTCACATTTCGAAGACCTATATAAAAATTATGTATTTGCTTAGATCTCGATAAATATTGGTTGTATACAAATATATATTTCAAATAAAAAATTAACTTCTTATTTTTAATAGTATTAAAACTTTACAACGGCAAGCTATTTCATGTCTCAAATAGTTGCGGAGAAATTATCAAAATTGAAAATTTCCGTCTTTATAAGGTTCCCTCCATGTCATTGTCAAGGGAAAATGAGATTCGGCCCCTTTGTTTGAGATGTTATACAAAGCCTAGATACAAAGTTTAATCTAACACGATAAGGATCAAAAAGGAAGATTTTAAAGGAAATGTGTCCAAATCTCCACGGAAGGAGAGTGAAAAAAACACCATTTAGGTGAAACCACCCGGGATACAAACCTCCAAGTAACTAATAAACTAAATAAGAATAGCTTAATCTTTAGTCCACATTCTCCCTTGGTACTGATATTTTAAATATTTAGTTAAGATACATCTTTGTCTGTGTGTGTTTTATTACCAGTCCGAGGTATAAACATGTTTTATCACCCGTCCGGGGTATAAACATGTTTTATCACCCGTCCGGGGTATAAACATGTTTTATTACTCGTCCGAGGTATAAACATGTTTTATTACTCGTCCGGGGTATAAACATGTTTTATCACCCGTCCGGGGTATAAACATGTTTTATCACCCGTCCGGGGTATAGTCATGTTTTATCACCCGTCCGAGGTATAAACATGTTTTATCACCCGTCCGAGGTATAGTCATGTTTTATTAAACTAATGGTACACGGATGAGTAAGGCTTAGAGAAAAGTATCAGCATTAAATTAGAAGGAGAGTGGAAAACAATCTAGTAAAAGTCACCCTCGGTGCACCAAACCTAGATTCGAACACCGACCTTTCCGTCACTGGTAATATAGTATTTCACGAGGCCGACACATATATCATGCCACCGCTAATTCTAGCCGTATAGAAAAAAAAAATTGGTAACAAAGAAGAAAAAAATAAAATAAAACACTAACGTGAAAGGGGAACTTTTCATATAGTTTATACCACAAATGAAAAATTAAATTCCCCAAAGGGCATCCCCTCCCCCCCCC